>JANEHU010001395.1:0-42299 GCA_027563435.1 Nasonovia ribisnigri | reverse complement strand
TGAATGCACGGAACGGGCATACGAAATATATATATATAATTATATAGTACAAGATTACTAGCAGTGGCATGTCCAGCGGGTATAGGCCCGGTAGCCATGGACCTACCCTGATTTTGATCCCTTATGATGAACCAAAAAATGCATTTTTAAATTAAAAACATGAAATCGTATATTATTTAAATTTTGTATTACAGAACATTAATTTGAAATCTGAATGTGAAAACATCGGCGTACTGCGGTGGTACCCGTACGGTTATATTGTATTATATGTAAGAATTATATTTTGTGCCGTAAACATGCTGTTAACATGTACCCTAGTTTATGACAATGCAGCATTGTCGTCGTGTAGGTACATTGTCATTGTGTATACGTTTAGGCGTTTGGCCCCAATGCATCGCCACCACTAAAATATAATATAGTGAACCGATATGGCGCCGCTGTTTATAGTCATATTATATACAAACATAATACTATAACAACCCTCACCATTATACCCGGCCAAGTATCATTCATCATTATATTGTAAGGCAGCCGTCCGATTTTTACTAAAATATCGTGTAGGTACTTACGTATATAATATTATTATATTCTTGTATATTTAATATGTACATGTCGTACTCTCGTCCATTCGATGAAAATTTATTAAAATACTGAAATATTTCTACACACTTTATTATCTAGTAACCGATGCCTTCCGATGTGATAATGTGTGTATACCTATATATTTAGGTCATTGGTGCAATATATACGGATCTTAAAAATTCCATTATTATAACAGGATATACAGTCTATAGAGCCTATGGATACATTGTCAACGCCCGACGCCCGATTTTCGTTTTACCTTTTTTGACCCATGCTAAGTCACATCGATACGGACTACAAAAGAATGTATATCTATACATAGTGTCCTTTCGTACTAACGCTTCACATATAATTCTGAGGGTAACATTCTTTTAAAATGAACACAAAAAAACCAGTTTTACGCATGAAATAAACGTTCGACGGGACACTATTTCAATGCCGATCGAAACGGTCAATCGCATCGCCCGTTGGACATATTTTATAAACACAGCATAAAGAACCCCGAGTGACGATGAAGAGGTGGGGGAGAAATTTCTGCGTCATTTGCCGCTCCTGTGTCCTGTCAGTCGCCTCAATGCGTTTTTCACTCTACAGGCAGTAAGACATCATATGCACGTACGGTTTTGGCGCGTCCATCGACTTCAACAAGTGAGTACGACTAAATTAAAATATAGACTATAGTTATGTTATAAGGACTGCGCGTTTTGGGAAAATGCATTCTTTTTAGCAATTGTTTTAATACATAGCTCTCTAAACACATAATTTGCCACTAATTTAAGCAGGAGGGGGTGAGCGATTTTTATTATAGCGCAGTAATCTTCGTGTAACGCATACCGGTTCCGATGAAATCAATTAATAATACATTATTTAATTATTCCTAGGTACCTATTAAAAAATATTTTATCAGATATTATATTTGTTATAATGCTCCATACATTTAATGACTGAATAATTTCTTTATTAAAATACTTTTGAAATGTCCTTAAATTGATATTTTCGTTGATTATTTGTATATGGATATTTAATAGTATTAGGATATACTGTCACATACAGGCGTCTAATATTTTTGTACAATTTACAGTTTTAATTACCTATCAATTCCTTCGTCCCGGCTGTTAAGCATCGGCAGAATAACTGTCATTCATCGAGAAATAACCAAACGGCAGTACAGAGTTTTGCTTGATTCCACACTCTTTGTAAGTATCTATTTATTTATATTAGATTGGCGGTGCAATAATATTTTGGTAAAAATCACTGACTCCCGTTAAATATAATGCGGAACGATCAAATTAACACCATTTTTTTATGCTAGATTGACATATTTTAATTTACTTAAATCGGGACAAATGTTTTCGGTATAAATGACACTGGACAATTTTTATGGTAAACCGCTAGTTTCAAGGCACACGGTCCAAACATAATTTTGTCCTCGAAAATACACTTAATGGAAATAATGATTCTGCCCTGTATTCTCCCCTTTTTTTTTATTAGATAGAAAAACATATTCTACAGTCCACTTTAACTTCGTTTTTCTATATTTTAATATAAAACTTAGTAATATAGGTCTTAATAACGAATAACTAATATTTCGTTATTAATTGTTACGTCAATATAACAATATTTAGTACTTGCGACTGCGTGCGCGTAGTTCATATACCATGATGGGTAACCTAACCTAACCTGTACTCAACACTGACACTAAATAATCATTTACAATATTATGGGTTTTGTCATAGTCCTGCATATTCTGCCCTATGCGCAATTGCTTGTTTTCATACAACTATCAAAAATAAAAAGGATTTATACTAATTATATTAATATTTTTTATTATTTTTTATTAGATATAAAAATTATAATAGTCTTTTAAGGTTGACATCTACAAATATTTTAATGAAGTGAAATATCAGTACAACCTTTTCAAATTAAAATATCGATAACTAGTTTTTCAAATTTAGTTTTGTATTTCCACTGTGAGACTAGTTATTTATGTAATATAAATAACTAGAATTTTCCATGAACGATAAGATTTAAAAAAAAATATAGACTTGTTTTTGTTTACTGGCATTTTCAGTTACCAATTGTTTTAGTTTTTTTTTCTATAAATATCAATACAATTGATACCGTTTACCGGCTACTGCAGTATTAATAATAACTTATAACAAAATAATAATAATACAATATAAAATATCCACACTGACAAACATTTTCAGCTCAGAATCGTTTTTCGTATACAATAATAATTATATTATTAAATTCAAATTTATAACCATCCATTATACAGTGATCCAATTGTAACTAGCAGAGCGACATTCAGATTTTCAGTAAATATATTCAATTTTAAAGTGATTTAAGGATCATCTAATATTTTAATTCTGTAATTTGGTGATCTATTTTTTTTATTTGTTACATTTCATAAAAGGACTCTATAAGTCATGCCTGTGTCTCATCGCCCATCCTGCCGCTCTATCGGTACGCCACAGATAATACTATAATATAATTATATAATTATAATAAGATATATAGTATATATATATAGTTATATAGCGTGAAATAATACTGATTTATGATTATTTATGTCTTAATTTATTGGTACGGTGAAATACTTTAACACTGTCAGGTATCAATTTAATTTTTAAGAATAGGAATAGATAAAATAAATGTAGAACACACATTTCAAGCATCCAAAGTTATGAGTTTCTGAATTACAGAAAATAAAAAACATCACCACTTGAGAAAACGTGTATATAAAATTATATTAATTTTATTATTGAAAATTTCATGTATCTACGTAATTTTTTTTAGAGTCACACCAAAAACTGAAATAGATTTAGTAGAAAACTGATTTTGCGTAAAAATTCTCATATTTCTATTTTAGAGAATTATTATAATTATTATAAATGTCTTCTCTTTATGATGACGTTTTCATTTTAATGAACTATAATAATCAAATTTTTTGTCCCAAATATCCAGGGTTACCATGAAGCGATACATTAAAAAAATGAATGACCCTAAAATTGGTGACTACTATATGTGCGTAAGAGGTGCAAACATGTCATGTTATCAAAAGAAACGGCAGATGAGCATCGTACATGTGAAGAAAAACTATTAGAGACGTAAGTATAAACTAATAATTATTAAACCTTTGAAAGTCCGAAACGTCCGGTTAAATTGTTTCAGTTTTGTAGGAACCTACCATTAATTAGCTTTGGTTATGAAAAAAAATATGTTATAACTTATAAGTATTTTCTATTTAATATCATGTTTATTTGCTGTGATATAGATTTTGATCAAAATTTACTACCAAAGAGCCAAATTGTTATTTTTCAACTCAAGGTGGTGAAATAGTAAAAATAACTGAAATTGTATCACCAACGACATCCAATAATAAAATCTTTATTGGAAAAATATTTTTAAACCAAGAAGAAATGTTTGTTAGCCCTTTAAAATCATCAAAGCTAAATATTTATAACGTAAATAATCTATCTCAAAATTTATATAAATGGGATTTTTCTAATATTAAAATGAAAATGATGATTTTTCATTTTGAGGGTTTAGTTACGGCTATACCAATTATTCATTCTTAATTAATATAGTGAGTAAGAAGTAAAAAGTTGTCCTCTATGTATTTAGTGTTAATTTATGTTTTAAGCTTTTATTGTTATTAGCATTATGAATAATAATAATAGATAGATAGTTTAACTAAAATTTAAATCTATATTACTTAGCTCTCTGCTATATATTCGATATATACAGATACAATAATGAATATTCATATTATTATTTCTGTTTTACTATTCATATGATTCAGATTAGTAAAACGAAAATAGGTAGCTTAAATATAACAAGCATTTATACCAATACCAATAAATTAAAGTTTATATTTTAGTATTTTAATACAAAATATTTAATCTTTTTAGAATTATGTGGACTATTGTCTGTTTTACTGTGGACAATAGTGTAGATGTTGTACCTGATACATGGTATCACAAAGGTACATGTGCATGGCCCAAAAAAAAATGTAACCTAAAGAAGTTTATAGAAACACGTATTCAACCAAACAAAGAAGATTTTGATTATTATAATGCCCGTCCTCTTCAACAAAATATACGTAAGTTTTGATTTTTAATAAGTACAACAATAATAAATATAATATAGGTACCTAATATAATAAATAATATACCATGACAAGGTTTATTAAATTATTAGCTAATATACCTATAGGTACCTAATAGAGAGAGTTTTTATATCAGTGCTTATATATTTAAAATTATATTACTAGAGAGTTTCCATCAAGCTCGTTTAAAATCTCTGAAAGCGCAAGATACATCTGAGCTTTCTTCGAATGAAGACGACAAAGAAACCAGGAAAAAAAGAAAAAAAGTGTACTATTCATCTGACGCAATATTAGAATCTAGTAATGATCATACATCTGATGTTATATCTCCTCCAACATTAGACAATTTTGAAGGTAAGAGAAAGTATACTACAACTATAAAAATGTATACAATTATATGTTGTACCTCCATAGGGTTAGTCATATAGGTATTTCAGTTCTTTATACACAATTTTAGTAGGTGCGTTAGTTGTCGATTAGTTAGTTATAAATAATTATAATCATACGCAAGCTAGTCCTACCTATTTATTACTATTTGTGATATTATTATTATAATTTAAAGTTTTACTAAAAGATGTTTCAGGAACAACAGAAGATAATTTTATATCTAATAATAAGTCATTTGAAGGACACAAAGTGGACAGTGTTAGGCCTGAATCACATATTCCAAAAAAAACAAATACTTCATCAAAAAGCAATCTATTTGATATATCCATTGATTCCGAATCTTATGAAGTATCTGTAAACGATAATTTATTTGATTCAGAAAATAATGCACAGCTACGTACTCCGACATTGATTCCACATAATACAATTACTCCAAATAATTCTGGTGATCGTAGAGATGATGGTAAGATACAAATTGTGTGCCATGATGTTTTTTGTATGATAAAGTAATATTTTGTGTATTATACAGGAAATATAGCTTTTCAAAAATCCATAAATAGAAATATCATTGTTATGAAACACGATTTGAAAAACATTCAAGAAAGTATCGATAATTTATTTGCAGTACAACAACAAATATTGGATAAATTGAATAATATCCAATCTGAAGCATTAAATTTTGATGGTAGTTTTGATAATACTGATGATATGTTACATATCAATAATGACGCTGATTTAGATATTGTGGAAGATAAACTTACCAAGGAACAAACATTCAGAAGCAAAGTGGTGATTAAAGAAAAAATTAAATATCATATATGAGCGACTTATTAAAAATTAAATATGTATAACAGGTTTTAGAATTATCTCGTCTCACTGGTTCAAATATGTCTGAAACTGTGCGGAAAATCATGCAAAAACTATTTACCGACAACTTCTTGGCAAATTATTCTTATATTGGGTTCAAAGGAAAAAAGCAGTTTTTAACTCTTCAAACATGTAGAATTATTTTTGGTAAATAATAGTACAGCATTTATATAGCATTAAAAATAATAGTAATGATACATACAAAAATTATTTTATTTAAAAATAAAAAATGTACAATATAACAGAAAAACTTATCTTCAACTTTGATAATAGGTCAATAATTAACTCTAATTAACATTTAATATTATATTTATAGCTCACATTAACAAAAATGAATTATATTTTATTTTAAGTATAATTGTATAATACATGTATGTATTATATATAATACCAATTTAATTAGGTATTATCATTAGTTATTTATAAAATTAAAATCCATATGACTAAGTATTAAATAAAATATACTCTAATAATTGTATTGTTAGTAACTTAAATGTCAAATTTAAATTTCAAAATATTAAAATTTAATGAATTATTATTACATTTCTAATTGCTCTATTGTTCAGTATTAATTATTTATGCATTGAAATATTTACTATATTATGTAGTTATAACATAATATGTCATATACAATAATAATATATAACAATACTAATAAGTGTTATAACTCATTTATTGTATTAGAATCCATAAGAAAAATGAGACAATATAAAGATGTTAGTGATATTGAAATAGAAAAACCGTTGAAAAATTGGATGGCTCAATCATCAGCTCGCATAAAAAAGACCATGGAGAAAAGTTCTATTAGTGATAAATCTTAAAATCAAATCACTATTTATGATCAAAATTTTTTCTTTTAATAAATGTGTGTTATTATCATTAAGAGGGTAAATTTTCAATTATTTTAAATGTTTTTTCATGTGTACTTAGTATATTTTATTCTTTTTTTTTTGAAAATAACAAAATTAATTTTGTATAATTTATATAATATTGTGATTATTATAATAGGACTTATAAATATTATTAATTATTATTATATTGTATACTTTTAATGTGTGTTATATGCAGTTTTACATAATTAACTATTTAAAAATATTATAATTTAATTTTTATTATCCATATTATTACTTGAATAATATAAAACATTTTCTAACTACTCTTTTTTTCTAATTTAATTGTTATGTATTTATATTTTGTAAATTCTAAAAGTTGGCCATTTTTATTTTATTAATTATGTATCCATACACATACTATAGTATAATATTCAATATTAATTTTCTTTTATGTGTTTATTATTAATACTATATGATTTAAAATATTTTATTATATCTTCTATGTATATACTGTGTGTTAATGCAGTTTAACCTACTTTTATTTATTAAATAATTACAAGAATAATATAAATAATTTTCTAAGTATTGCCTTTTTTAAAAAATAAGGGTTTTTTATGTATTTTTATTGTGTATCTACTAAATGTTTGCCATTTGTATTATATTGTTTTATAATATCATTTAATTATCATCAAAAATTGTTATGTGGTGTTATGTATTTTCTCACAAATTTATATATTATATTCAATATTTATTCATAATTTTCTTTTATAATATGTTCATGTACAATATTGTAATAAAACAGTGTAAAAACAGCTTTTTGTTTTTGTTGGTTATAAGGTTTGATTATTCCCTATACTTATGTATGATATTTTATTTGTATGTGAATACATTTTTAGCAACATAACTTCTACTAAGTTTTGGTAATATTCTATAAAAATATAATGAAAATATTATTGGTATTTGGTTTTGACAATATTTTCTCGAGAATCTAATACAAATAATCGTTTAATTTATTATAGCAATATTGTTGGTATTTTGTTTTGACAATATTTTCATGAAAAGCTTTTAACAATATTTGAAAGCAAACGTATTGAAAACATTTTCTTCTCTGCCAAAAAGTGATGTGACAATATTTTGAAAATATTTGAATATATTATAATAATATTTTGTGAATATGTAGTCAAATATTTACATATATTTGAAGATGTTTTGAAAATATTTCGATAACATTACTTTGCTGTGTGGGGCGGCACCCATGAATTTTTATTGATTTTAAAACGATTTGTGCTTTTATATTTTAATTTTATTTTGTGTCTACCATCGCCTATTAGGACAGTTAAAATGGTTCGATTTTCTACTTCAACATTTTTTCCGATAAGAAAGAAAATATAGTTGGTCTTTGTTGGGTCAAAACTCAAAAGTAAAAAATTCCTAGTAGTTTTAAAAAGCGGCTGGAAAATTTTAATTTTTACACAAAACCTTTTATGTACCTATCGACAAAATTGATTATTTTTTCTGTTGTAACTCAAAAATGAATAACCGTAGAAACTTTAAATTTTAATAAAATGTTTATATAATTATTAATATGAGCACTTTTTTTAAAGGACAACATTTTCAAAATATACTGACTCTGTTTGAGCTATTTACCATATACCTATTCATGAACATTTTTTCATTGGTTATAAATTATAATTAAATATTACGTATAATTGTCTGTTATTAATAACATAGTTATTTTGACTTTTGAGGAGGCTTGATGATGAACCAAATTGTTGGTATATTGTCGTGTCTAGGTAGTGTTAAATATTATGAATACTAGGTATATGAACCACGCTCAGATGTATTTATTAATTTTGAACACTGAAATAGTTATTATATTAATAAATGTCGATTGAGGACTGGGCTGAGTGCCATATTAAAAAATATTTTATCATACGAACAATTATTTTACATATATAGGTACCATTGTTTCACCAGGTATCTTTATTGATATTAACATATTTCAATAATAATATTCGATAAAAAAAAAATATATATATGTATAACATGACATGTATCAAATATCAATGATAATAATAATAATAATAATATCTAAAATAATTTAATATACTAAACACATTAAACCGGTATATTTTTTAAATCTGGATACATTGTTAATTCATTGTTTGGTCCATTCGTGTATATTTATTTTTGTGAGCTTTATGCATAATGTAATGCGTTAAGCTCGAAAATATCCCTGCTACTAATTTGACACTCCAACCGAAGGTTTGATATAGTATTGATATATTTAATCCTGCGTTGAAACATGACAATAATATTTTCCAGATGAAAATCAATCCCAAACAACCACTTACAACATTTCCAAATCCGGTAAAAAAACCCCACATCTTTTTGAATTGTTCATCCACGATCTTAGTTATGGTATCCTGACCAATAAAGAATTTAATTATTTTTTTCATCTACAGTTTCGTACCCCATTGTTTGTCTCGCCAAATTATTTTGAGCCTCATTGTCATTAATTGGGAACATTAGATGTTGTTGTAATACATTCATGGAGTTCTGGTCGTATAATCCTGCCGATATCAAGTTTACTGGACTTTTGTACATCCAAGTCCATTTTGTGCCTGGCTTTAACGTCTGTGGTATTTTAATTTCTCTAATTGTAGGTGCCATTCCTAACCATGAGTATGCTGTTCATATGCTGATGGAAGTAGTTCGTTGCAATCAATTTCAGTGCCATATTGTTGCAATACGTGAGTTTTTGGTCCCATAAAATATGTTTTATTATTATATCGTACCGGCAATTCATTGTAACATGTATTTTGTCGTTCGACTTCAACGACGACAGGAGTGCATCTGAATAGATATATAACTACTCCTCCTGTAATCGCACTGTAACCGGGACCTTCACCCATATTATAAGCAAACTCCGACAAACTATGTGAAGCCATTGATAGTTTTTGTTTTAAAATATTTCTTTCCAAATCACACTGTTTCATAAGTATGTCAGTGTACAAGGAGGTCACCGTCGATCGTAGAAAATTTTCAATGTAAACAAATTTTGTATTTACATACGCCATTAAATCGATGTTATACGGTGATAATGTATTAAAGGAAAAATGGTTCATGAATATTGGATCCACCAGTATATACCGTCGGCTTCTTGCCAAAACTCAGTAACGGCAAAATCGTAATTGTTCAGAAAATGACTTTCAATTTTTTCTAAAAGTTAATTTTTGGTCTCAACCTTACAACATCTTTAATTTTTAAGATATTGACATAGTTTTTTTTTTTAATAAAATTTGCTTATATTACTACATTAAAATACATAAGTTTTTTGCCAAAATGTTTAATGAAACATAGTTTTTATTATCGATAAAGTATTGTATGTAAATAATGTAACCATTAGTGAGTTTTACTGAATAGAAAAAAGATGATTATTATTTGTTTTAGCAGGAAAAAATCGATATTGGTTTAATATTAATTGTTTTTTCATAATAGACATATCCAGCTTATCATTACTAGATTGTACTTATGTCAATTATCAATATGTTTATTTAAAAATGATTTTTTGTTATTATTAACATCAACATTGATATGTTTATCATGAAAAATAAAACAAATTTAATTATTAATAGGAATTTATTTTTATTTTTATTATTATCATAAATATTACAAAAAGAAAATAACAAATTACAACTTATATTATAAAACATAAAAATAAAAATCAGTCTTCATATACCTCTGAATCTGATTCTCCTGGTTCTGGAGCTTTATCTTTTTTAAGAGGAATACTTGGTAAATTTTTAAAAAAATTGTGAAACTTATCTGGTATCACATTTTTGTTACATAGTTTAAGCAAATCCTTTTTCTTTTCATGGCTTATTGGCATCGGTTTTGAATATAAGCAGTTAAGCTCTAAATTACTAAAATTAGTTGATGCAATTATATTCCTAACATTTTTCTTCCCCACATTAATGTATTGATATTCACTAAAATAATCATACTTATATCCAACAATGTAAGGATTATCTTTTTTATATTCAAAACTTTTAACTTTCAACCAGTTCATAATATTACCTTCTGTGTCTTTTTTTTTTTAATTTTTTATCAATAAAGAAGAGAGTTGTTGTACATTTATAAAATCCTTGAATTGCATTTCTTTTACTTCATATGGGGGCTTAGATTTATTTTTATTTCGTGTTGATCTTGCAACTTGGAAAATAGTTAGCCAATCTTGAACTGTGTAAATTGGAACATTTCTTTTAGCATTTTCTATTGCGCTGTGCAACCTCCATCACAGAGTAGCCACTTTATATACAATCAATAAATGTATCAATATTCATTCTCTTCAACATCTTCATTGACATAAGGTATGTCATTAAATTCTGATTCCAGCCAACGCATTACTTTTTCCACATTCTTGGATTGTGTATTGTTAATTGCATATGATTTTTCTTTTTCTTTAATTTAAAATACATATTATTATTAGTTTAAAAATCACAATTAATAAAATAATTTAATATTTAAATTGTTATTTTTCTATATTATAATATTATTAGGTAATAGGTATACTTAATAATATAATTTTATATTTTTAAATAATTTTAATGATAGGTACTTACTTGTAACCTCAGGAGGTTTGATTCCAACACCTTTTAGTAACTTTAATTTACGACTTTTAAACATTGTGACACAAAAACTCAATAATGTAAATAATTATTAATATTTTGTAATATAAGATAATAATCATGAAAGAAATTAAATATGAAATATTACACTAGTACAAATTAAAATACACTAATAAAAGTAGATAACAAATAATAAACAAAACAATATTATTATTTAAATGCAAACCAAATTAAATACTGATAAAATAATTTATAAATAGAATGGTAATAATAATAAGATTATTTATGTTATTGTTAGTTTATCACAATAGTATATGGGAAGTATTTACAGTTTTACCACTTATGTGATTTTTCATTTTTATTTTGACCGATAGTGAATTTTGGCCTACAATATTTTATTGTTCTTGTTTATGTTAAAACTCACTAAACCATTAATGACTTTTACCTCTTTATATTAATGTTCTTATCCGTTAGTGATAATTAGAAATTGTAAGTTTGCGTCAAGTTAAAACAGGAAATTCACTTAAGACGACTCTTGCAAATCGTTAGAAAATAATGTATTCCACTAGATAGCGCCATTATCTCAAAATCATAAAATTTGCCTTTATCGAGTTTTGGCAAGAAGCCGACGATACAACTGTGTGTGTTCGGTCTGAATGACCGGAATTTCACAAGCAAATGCATTTTTAATTTTTTTTAAGGCAAAAACAATTTTTTCTGTTTCAACGAGATATGTATGAGATTCATCAGAGTGTTCGTTTTGAGGTTTTGAAACTATTAACGACGCTGGTCTGTCATAAAGCACATTAAACTCATGAGTATCACAGTCATACTCGTTATTATTCCATATCACTTCTCCCTTGTAAGAGTCAATTCCGTACGCAGAAGTTAGCTTAAATCGAGTTCCTGTTGGCATAATTAATATATTGTCTTTATTATTAGCCATTGCTATTCCATCCGAAAGTTTAATCGTCATTTTTGCCTGCACGACAACATTTGTCCAAGAACCTCTATCAGTAGTATAACCGGAACCTTCGCAGCTTCCTTCTCTGTCCAATGAACCAACTACAGTATAAGACGCCATAGTTGTGTCATTGTTCTTCAATACAAAAACTCTGCCCATTGGGGATTGATAAATACGTTTTTGGTGCATTTCTGCACATCTAACGCTGCCTATTGTTTGAACTTCCGTGAAAAAACCGCCTTCTACTATTTGAGCGTCATCAAACATTGAACATTTCATTACAATATAGTCGATGGTGATCATACATGATTTGTATCCAATATTAAAAATTGCAGCTTTTTGTAAAAGTTTTATTCTTTGAATTTCTATGGAATTCGTCGGTGGTGGGGGATAGCAATTGGTCGGGTGTTATTATAAACGCATCTACTATATTATTCTGAACGTTAGAAATTACTCTTTGCAACCTGCTTATAAATATGTCCAATTCAAATATAGTGTGTTCTATAAGACTTATTGAACTTGGAATAATAATTTTTCTGTTTTCGTTAGATATCTCAATAAACATTTAGTTCAATTTTGTCTCGCCTTCTTTCATATTTGCATCAAATAATTTCTTATTTTCGTTAAATGATGTAACCGAATCGTTAAAATTAATAATTGTGCTTTTTAATATAGATATCTGATCATGAACAATACGCATAACATCTTTCTGATCGTTTTCTAATTTATTGATCGAACTATCATATTTTCGTACATCGTCAGCATTAGCTATTTCATACATCCATTTTAATACGGTACCCCCAAACTCAATAGATCGCTTCACCTTTTTGTTATGTCTACCCATTTGTGCAATTAAACCTATCTCGTTTTCCAATTTATTCGCAAGTTTTTTTAACTGATACAAGGTTATATAAATTTCTTTGAACGCAATTAGTTCAATTGATTTTAACATTTGCCTAATATTTCTAAGACTGCTATTTAAAAATTTTAAATCCATATATGTATTTATTGTCCAACTACTTCCGTAAGCTCTACCATTACCTATGAGTTCGTACTGCAAACCCGGGCTATCCCCGGTTGATGTCAATTCAAACAAGCCTTCATCATCATTACCAAACGTTGTGGTCGTCATTTGTATGGAAAATAATAACAGCAGTATTTGATAAATGATCTTCTCAACGTCCATATTAACTTTTTTTTGCTCTTTTTCTTCAGTGTCCAATAATTATAGTTAACGTACTATAACCACTATATATCTACAACAATAAGATAAAGTAAATTTAGATAATTTGCTATTAGTATGAAAAAATAATGATAACGAAACAATATCAATAATACTAAGGTCATGATTGAAATTTATAAACATACAATTTCATTGAATAATATAAAAGTTGTTGCATTTTTCTTTTATATTTTTAGTATATTTGGCTTTGTTTGTTTAACTTGTCAAAAATAAAATGTATTTATAAAAATACCCCTAATGAAAAACCTAGAAAATCTAGGTGAGTACATAAAGAGTCACTAATTAGTAATTTCTATAAATCAGGCCCCAATTGTGGGATCAACGTGTATAACAATTAATATTGAAATCAGAGTTGGGCTGCATCATTCGAATACAATTTTATTTAGATGATTATTTAGTTAATATTTTATTCGAATAAAAATGTATTTGATTTAGGCTATTATTTCATAATCATTCGAATAAATCGAAAACAATATTATTCGAATTACAAATGATTCGACTAATTTTCAAATATATTATAGTTATTCAAATAATTTTTCAGTTATTTTATCTTAGTTAACATATGGACATAATATGGTTGGTATTTTGGTAATTAAAACATTTTCGTATTAAAAAACAATAATGAGTATTGTATTTTAAGTTCACGATTGTAAATCTTCTTTTATTTTAAATAAATAGAAAAATACTATAAATGCAGAAACAAATATAGAACTATCTAAAGAATTCGAATATATTTATATTTTGTATTAGCATAATGTTTGAAAATTATTCAATTACATTTTTATTCGAATAATTATAAAAAAAAATCATTCGAATAATCATATATGAAAATTATTGGAACAATTTTTTATTCGAATAATTATCTAGATAATATTTTGCTTAACTCTGATTGAAGTACTAAAAGTAAATTAAAAATTGAATTAAAAAAAACTTTGTAAATAAAATCAATTTTCTTACCTGTTTCAATGTTTGAATTTCGCTTGACGAAAGTCAAACGTCAAATACCAAAGTCCGTAGATCTTTTGACTTAACGTAGTAGAATTGCGTTATATGTTTATCAAAAAATTTAAAATTCAAAAACTATTAAAAAATACACGGAAATTAAAATGTTGTCGAAACACTGTATATATAACGTACAACAAAATCGTTTCTTCTATCTCGAAGGCTTGCATTCGATGGTGTACTCTGAAGTACTGGTCAGTAAAATGTATTCGATAACGCGCGGGATATTGAATATTGGTTGTTACAATGATATTATTATTATATTATAATTTATATTATCTTATAGAAACAAAATTGTATTTTATTATAAATAGTATATTATTTTAATAATATATTTATTAAGCATACTTAATTATTAACTTTTTAATGCATTTGATAATAACCAAATGTCAAATGACAATATTAATGTTAAATGTAATTATGGGTGTAATATACTTTTATCTAATAATATCTCTTATATTCCGATGCTTGAACTTATGATTTAAAAATGATAATAGCATGATATTTCATCTTTATCATAAAGGTATCGTAAATAATTATAATATATAATTATCGTACAATTATAAGGAATTAAAAACATTAAAATAAACGAGTACCGCATTTTATCAAACAAATAACAAATTACAGTTAATTTTTTATTTGACTACTTAAATACTGTATACAAGATATCTAAATATATTGATTTTACTCGTTGAGTTTAGAAGTAGTTTAAGTTAACGTGCGTGTGTTTTATTCCGTTAAAAAAAAAATCGTTGTTTCTATATTGTATGAAAATGGCTTTACAAAACATTTTTTTGTTATCAAATCGCTCAGCTATGAACTTAAAAGAAGCCATTAAATTACTTAAAAAACCAAATTTAAACAGTGATGACCTAGTACAGTGTTATAACTTGGAACCAAACCCTGGTTTATGGTATATGTGTGCGTACAATCAAAGTTCTACTGACAGCATTGAATGGCAATCAACAGGCACTCGTTCATTGCCTAATGAAAAAAATCCCACTGTACTGGCTGAATACTTTTCATCCGAAAAATTAACGATTAACGCAAAAAAACGAATATGACGCTGTCTTGGTTAACTATTCAGATTTGAACCCTACAGTTGAGAAATTAAAAATAACACATGTTTCTAAAAAAAAATCCATCAAAAATATTATGAAAAGCCGTTTGAAACTAATAAAAAAAGATAGTAACTCTGTTTCTATTGTTTCTAATAAACTAATTGAACATGAACCTGCAGAAAACCATGTCAGGTATGTACAACAAACATTATGAATTGTTTTTCTTATAATGGTATTGTGCCTAAATTTATATTTTTTTTTCAAGCAACAATTTTGGACCATATTTAGGAGATGATGGTTCCCTTCCAGGAGGTTCTACCTTTGTGCAGTCTACAGCCCAAATAGTACAATCAGCTCCGAGTGCTCCGATTTTATCACAATTCAAGTAAGTACATCCTTCTGATTTCACGCATTTCTAATATCAACACTGTGCCATCGCACATTTACTTATAACGGTCGAATTTAAAGTTTTTAAATGCCGTGGTTTGACATACATTACGTTACTTAACTTTATTTTGATCTTGAAGATATGATTTAACACTGATTTTTTTTTAGAATTGAAAATAAAGAAAAAAAAGGTATAGGCAAGTGGGTGTTGATAAATGTTGTCAATATTCAAACTTTAAATGCTTTAAAAATAAAACTGTGCCTATGTATTTTTATTATTTTTCAACTGCTATTGTAACAATATACACGCAACTAAAAGAAAAAAATGCTTTTTTGTGATATACACTGCCGAATGGACCAGTATAGAAGAAATATACTTTGATCAATCATTTTGGGATTCCAAAATGTCTGAACCGCTACAAACGAGTCCTTTTTTTTAATAATATTTACTCTGAGTAATTAGATAATCTTTCACACGAATACACGGTTACTAATGAATCATGATTTATCTATTTTATTAACATATCATATTTTATACTTTTAGGTTTTATATGAAGTGTTTATTACCCGAAATTATTGATCCACAATTCCCTAAAAGAATGCTGAAATCAGATATTCGAGAACCAGACCACATAAAAAGAAAAATGATTGTAAAAAAAAATGAATAAAATATTTGTACATAATTTAGACAGTCTAATGTTTTTTTTAATTTTTTACTTTCTTAGATTGTAACTCAGTAAGTGTAAATCAGTGGCTGATTAAAATGATTATTGATATATGTTATATTATTATCATTGAATAATATTTATTACAATTAATGATATAATGGTAATAAATTCGAAAATATGTGCAGACAGTGGCTTTAATTAAAAGATGGTTCGTGTATAAGAGTGGATATTTAAAATATTACGGCAGCAATGCGGTATAATATACGACATGTAAGCATTGTATATTTAGTCGATCCGTCATAGACGGAGGTCGAGAAAATAATAAACATTGCTCCCGAATGAGCACAATCGTCGGCCGGCAGCCGATAATGTGTAGTGGGCGCGGCTTAAACACACGCCCGTGTGGCGTCCTCTTAACTATAGACCGTTCCGTCCAAATATTGACGTATATATGTATACTCTCACCTATGGTGTTGGAATGCTGTCCTATCTCAACAATAATGTATATTTTATGCAAATTTTTTTACTTAAGAGGATGCTACCCATACATTTGTTGTCTCCGTCTTACACACATACGACATAACAAATTTTCGTTCACTAGTTTCAATAGTGTGCTGTTAGTTTTGATACTAGAGTGAATTGACCTATTATAAACTTTTATGTAAGAACATTATCTGTGCTTATTCGTCGCCGATTTTTCGAAATTTTCATTTTCAAGCCAGATATGAGCATTTTTAATTTTTGATATTTCACATACCCATATCTTGCTTGAAAATGAAAATTTCGAAAAATCGGCGACGCTTTAGCACAGATAATGTTCTTACCTAAAAGTTTTATAATAGGTCAATGCACTCTAGTATCAAAACCAACAGCACACTATTGAAACTAGTGAACGACAATTTGCTATGTCATACGTGTGTAAGACGGAGACAACAAACGTATGGGTAGAGTCCTCTTAAAGGTAGGTTACAATCTAATTGAAGTTTTGATATACGTTTTATAATTTTTATTTAAATAGGGGCTTGTCTGCTATAATTCTATCCATTCCACCAGATGCATGGACCATAGGGCAACTATGAAATGGTTTACAAAAGCATTTATTTTTTGTTAATTTCGGTACACATTATTAAGGGAATAGCCTTTATGTATTTAATGTAGGTTAAAATATTTTATAATATATTTAATTAAAATACAGTCGTTGTTATATTCTGTAGTTATGTTGACACGTATAACAATATTTTAGTGTTGTATGTTCGTGCCACACTGTTTTCCTTATCACCGTTTTGGAATGGAATCGGTCCCGTCCCGTCCCGGGTTTTAGTATTACCCATCTTTTCCTACACATAAGACTGAAAGCTGAATTGAAACTTTAGTTTTTTTAATATGTTCAATGTAATCTTCAACGGCTTGTTGTGTTTCACCCATATAAAGCACAGATTCCTGAGAGTCTTTGATTGTAAACTTGACAGTACTTTTTTTTGCCAGTCAATGGTCAATCCGAACAATTCTATTAATTGGCACCAAATAAGCATGGAGGACCCAAATAAGAGCGGCATCTCGTCCATCTACAAAAATAATAATTTATTATAAGTAAAAGTTAGTAAAAAAAAATGAATTAACAATATATTAAAAATAATATTTTAGCTTACTTTCAGACAGTTCAATGTTGCTTGTTAATGTATTAATATTTTTTTTTGCATTCCTGTCTTTTACGTGGCTTTATAGGACTCTTCCCATCTATCAAGAAGAGTTCCATCTGATTTAATAAATGCTGCCCTGAAATCCATGTCAATCTATAAAATGACGAATTTATTAAAAAAAAAACAATTTTTATAAATATAGAATAATCATGTATAAAATGTACTAGTCAATAACCACAAGGTGTCTTATAAAATGGCCATTTTTCTAGAATTTTATTAAAGTCGTTAGTTTTAATGAACTGAAGGCGATATTGACAACATGCTTTCCAAGTGCAGTCAAATTCATCTGCACTAAAGTTGTCAAATTTTAAGGCTTTACAGCTATCTGCTTTAGTTTCTGGCTCTAAAAATAAACATTACATATTTTTAACTACTGTCATTATAATAAACCAAATAAGATAACTAACCTAAATTTTGAACATGTCTGGAGAATTTTTCTGAGTTACCAGAAGAACTTTTTTCTCCAGACTCATTTTCAAGAGGTCTTGAAACCACTTTGAATGACATTGACAAGTTGTAAAACTTATTGTAAAGTCTTCCTCTTTTTGCAGTTCTATAATATTCCTAAAAAATAAAATGCTAGTATTAAATATTA
The DNA here is from genome assembly GCA_027563435.1 of Nasonovia ribisnigri. Classification (NCBI taxonomy): domain Eukaryota; kingdom Metazoa; phylum Arthropoda; class Insecta; order Hemiptera; family Aphididae; genus Nasonovia; species Nasonovia ribisnigri. Next base: position 23,265 of record JANEHU010001395.1, on the reverse strand, counting down.
ATTCTAGAGGCCAAGTTCAAATATATTTTACCAATTCCTCGGAGGGAAATCTTTCCAAAATTTGTTTTTCCAACTGGTAGCTGGTCGTCAGAGACATCTTGACTCCCTTTTCTTTATAATGCTGGACGATCAAAGATATTAGTATAGATCAATTGTTTACCATTCATAACTGAAAACATATCTTAAAATAAACTTAAAATAAAGGCCTAAAAAACCACTAATGATCTGAAAATAGAGACTATTTCACACTATAGTCTTTCTATAACAATCCCATTTTTTCCACTATGAGTAGGATTGAATAACATATCAAAATATGTATAACCGTGTAATGCTAAAGTTATGGTTAGGTATTGCAGGAGTGTCATCAAAACAGCCATCACCAACCAATGACTAATCACAAGAAGTCCATGGTTTTTGAAATACATTTGAAAGATTATTGAGAGCAGCATTCAGTATTTTCAAATCTGCAATTATGAACAATTTGAAAATGTTATACCTTGTTACAATCAATCTGGATAATTCTGTTGAAGGTAGTGAACTAAGGTTAGGTTGAACTAAGTGTCAATTTGACTTCATAATACCACTGACATTATTATTAATTGTACACATAATATTTAATAAAGAGCTAGTTATATTAATATTTAATGATTTGTAATCATCAGTGGCTTGTTGATGAAAGCCTTCCAAAGAATGTTTAAAGATCTCAACATTTAAACATGTCAATAATATAATAATTTAAGTGGGTTTATTTTGTAAATCAAAATGAAAAAAACTTATTTTAACATTTAATTGATGTATTTGTTCAATTTCATTAACTTGTTTTTGTATAAAACTATGAACTTCAAATAAAACTAGTGAGATATAATATGCGAGAATATAAGCATTTTGATTTATAAACTTTTATAACACTCCCCACCCACAAAAAAAGTAAGTTTTTAAATACGTCACTAGTAATTATTTACCAAACCACAAAGTTAAACGATTACAATGTCACTGTCGATTTCTTATTCACTACAGTAATAGGTATAAAACCTAAGTTAGTATATAGTTACTTTCAGTATTCAATCACTTAATAGAAAACTTAAAATACACGTACACGTTTTGTATCATATTATTACAATAGTTTGTTGATTCTTGCTCATTCGTGACACTTGTAACGAGCGCCATTTACAAATTAATAAAGGTTGAAATTTTTTTTATAAAATGTACAATATAATAATAGTAAATATTTAATTTAACTGTACATTTTACCATTGTTATATTCTGTGATTTTACCATTTAAATAATAATTTTTAATTAACTAATTGTTTTTTTAACAAAATTTAGTCAATTAGATATAATATAATTTTATTTTATTTTTATTAAGATACAGGTCATGACTCATGGCCCAAAACCAATGAGAATAATATAATAGGTATTACAATAAATTAAATGATAAATAGTAACAAATATAATAAAATTAACAATTAATGAATAATAATTGAAAGTAATAATATTTACAATATTAGCCAATAGGCTATACCCTGTTGAAAAGTAATTTTAAGGATAATTGAAGCTGGGTCTTCATAAGCAATCCGCATAAGACGGTTAGGTTATGGCCCTCTCTATCATTAAAGCATCTACAGATAATTAAGGGTCCCAAATAACAGATCCATATTCTAAAATAGGTCGGACTAGGGAGCAAAAGAGAATCATTAATGACTGGTGGTATATAAGTAGGTAACTAATTCAATGATAGAATACCTAAATTTAATAGGTACAATAATACATTATTAATATAATTATACTTCTAAGAAAAAGTGTCTATTCAAATAAATGGTGATTAGTTATTAATTAATTATATCTAGTATGTAAAATATATATAATTGTTACATATTTATAAAGACCTTTGGGTCCTTTAATTGTTAAAGCCCTAGGGCATTAAAAAAAAACAACAAATTAGTTGTTTGCAAGTGTGTGATTATTAATAAATAATTTATTATTTTACTAACAGTTAAAATCACTAAACGACAATAATTAATAGGACTTTGTTAACAATTTTATTCATACAATTTGATTTTTAAATCACTAATTGTATACTTCTAGGTTTGTGAACGTTGTCCAACACATTTATTCTTAAAATTTTTTCAAAGCATTTAACAAATTACTGATTTAAAATAAAACATTTTCCGTTAAATAGCTATTACAAAAATGTTATTGTAATAAAATCATTTATTTATGTTTTTTATCAAACGGTTTTATTAAAAAAGTGGCTTTTCCTAACTTAAACAAGTTAGTTCAAATTGTTACAGATAGTTACAATTTTAAATAAGTACTGCAACATGTGAACGCAGTTTTTAAAGTATGCAACACATTAAAAATTGGTTGAATGTTTGTTTTAGATATTGAGAAGGATGTTGCAAAAAACATAAAAACAGAATCAATGTTAGATAAGTACAGCATAAAAAAAAGAAAAGCTAATTTAAAATGTAGGTATGTTGATTGTAACTTGTAAAGTACCTATTATTATAATATACCTAATACGTTACAAGTTACAATTAACCGGAGTGTCCGAATTGGTTCCCGGGTTGTTTCAAAGGATATATCCGAATTGGTTCCTGGGTTGTTACAAAGGGTATATCCGAATTAGTTCCCGAGTTGTTAAAATGTTGGCGGCTTAGTAAATAATTAATAATAAACATTTTTAAAAATTAAAATCTTAATTTAAAAATATAAAATAAATATAATAAATATAGGTAAGTATATCGGTTTTTTTAATTCGTACATTTTTTTTATAGTTATTGTTTTCTATTATTGAGGTAAACACTTAAAACAAACATTTTTTAAAAATTCAAATCTACTGATTTCGTTATTTTTATATTTGTCCATTTCTGTTTTTATGAATATTTCCATATTTTTAGACTTCAGGTTTTGTAGTTTGTTCGAACTTCGCAATTTTATATAAGTTTCAATTTGAACTTCTTTTAGTAGGTACATGCATAAATTGAAATATGTTCGGATGTGCGGAATAAAAGCAACTGTTAAATTTGCTGTGAAATGATTCACAGCAATTAGTAGTTCGTTCTATACTACTGTATATTCAGCCCACATTGTTGGTGGAAATGAGCTATCTTTTTCAATATAATTTTCTAAAATATAATCGAAGAATTCATCAAGTTTTTCATTTGTCGGATTTAATGACATTAAGTCATATAGCAATCGTTAACGTCTGTGGGAGATAGTAAAGATAAGCAAAAAAACAATTTTAATGTTCGTCCTATTTCAGAATCGTTATTTTTAAATTAATTTGAAAGTCCTAATTGTTGTATCTTCCTCCACCATGCTTGGCCCAAGTGAAACCGACAACCTTTTAATTGAGCTAAAGGCCATACATCAGAGATCGATACATGGATGGCTCTTTCAAAGTCCGCATTTATTTTATCCGGGTTTAAATAATTTTGAATTAAACGAATAGCTTTTATATACGTATCAGTAGTTTTATTTGGAAGTAAAAAAAAAAACTAGAGGGACATAGTAGTTATTTTTTAGGACAACTTTTGAAAGTACCGTCAATAAACACAGTTTTAATTTGACGTAATACTTCCAAATTACTATCACATGTAAATCCAATAATATTGGTTTTATTAGGTGTGCCGCCTACCTAGAATATCAGGAACCAATTCGGATGTCAATTTTCAGGTATGGGAACCAATTCGGTTCAGCCCAATTAACATACCTACCCACATTTTATATTAGCTTTTCTGTTATAACAATATAATTATATTATGACTAGTTAATATACAAAATATGAATGAATAAAATTGTTGAAGTTCTCAGGTATCTCGGGGACCCAACTGTCCCCATCCCCCGGGAGAACTAGTGCAGGTACCCTTAATTTTGTTGAAAAAATATAACCAGCAAAATTGAACCATGGTTCAGGTACGGATATTAGTGATAACATAGAACAATAAATTGTCGGCCAAAATACGGTCGGCGGTAATATATGTCGGATAAAATACTGTCGGCAAAAATATTTGTCGGCTGAAATATGGTTCGGCCAAAATATTTGTCTGATAAAATACGGTTGGCGGAAATATTTGTCGGATAAAATACTGTCTGCTGAAATATTTGTCGGCTAAACTACGGTTCTGTTAATATACTTGTCCAATCAATTATTTTTCGGCCAAAATACGTGTCGGATGAAATATTTTCGGCTATTTTACGCGCTCCCAGTCTTCACTACTCAGGCGTCGTTGAGGCGATCAACCAGAGCGCACTCCGCGCACGGGCGAAGTCTTATGTGGCCCGCCACAGTACTATGATTATCACACATAGGTTTTTGAAAATAAATTATTTTAAAAAGAGAAAATTGTACTGAAAATACAATGTGGCTATAATCAAAAAACGATTTTATTTTCATAAAACTACTATTATGTTACCATATGGATTATTTTAAAAATAAAGAAACTCCTATTTAAATAATTTGTCATTCAAAGTGTATGAATCTTAAACAACATTTTATTGCATTATCATCGTCAAATAGTAAATGAATTGGTTAAACGAAGAAAATAACGGCATGGGACTGGGACTTCAACGACCCGAAGCAAAGTCTGTAACCGAGTATGTCATGTCTTTGATTGATTTCTACGCTGAGGAGCATAGTAAAAACATTGAACTTAGAACGGCCCAAACCCATGGTGGCAGTCATCTAATCATTAAGGAGCGACCGTTTCTGCCTCCATTGTCAACGCTGCCTTCATCTATAAAAAATATTTTGGATAAAAAATGTGGTAGAAGTTATCATTATCTGACGCCTGAACGAAGCGACAATTTAGCCAGGGGAATCGCAAAACTATTGTTTGAGGACGGCATGTTGTGCAGATGCAGCCATCATGACGAATGTTTGTTATACTCAGAAGTGATGTCCGTTTTTGAGTCCGGGGCACGGGTGGCATTTGAACGATTACACCACGGATTTCGTGTAGATTTTTTACAGTATCCAGTTCTTGAATACGGTAGAAAGGCAGTGACCAAATGTAACCCTAGACGATGGTGGAAACCATATAGTTGGCAGTGGCCCAATAGAATGGCTGTGTATGGTAAACATTGCGACCAAAGAAATGAAAAATCAACGATAATGCCAAAACGAATGCAAGTAAAGTACTTAAAGAAACAATGAATGCTAGCACATTTCTTTAATATCGCAAAATGTCACATGAGGTGAACACTATCTAGAAAAGTATAGATTAGTGCAGACCCAAAATCGGTTTTCAGTTTTCAAAACATACCTATACCTACTTTACAGTAAAAATTATGAATATATAATATTTATAATTATAATTATGAAATCACGCTTGATTTTCGGCTACCTGATGTCATTGAAGTGAGCAGGGGGCAATACCGTTAGTCATTTAAATTTAATTTGTGAATAAAGCCTCTCTGCACACAAATTTAAAGTCATCAACATAATGTATATTATATTATTCAGGATGATACATTTAACGTAAGACACTTATTATTTCACATTACACTGTAGCGGATCACCATTACATGATATTATACGATAAAGTATAAGTATAAATATTAGTAATAATATTTAGGAAGAAGGCTTGTATACATAATATAGTTATCTGGGAACATATATACATATACAATTGTTATCATATACTTATATACAAGAGATACACCATGTTAAGTTCGTTAGTTCCGGGATACGTACAACAGCTTGCTAGGAACTCTGAATGACTATAGGGGAAACCTGGGTAAGACGAGGAGAAGAGGTAAGACGGGACATCGTTGTATCTCTAAAACTATTGATTGTTGGAAAAATTTTTTTTTACAAAAAATGTGGTATGTTGGTCACACTTTAATAATATTATTTGATATCAACAAATAATTCTGGTGATACTGTGCGCGTGCGTATTCAATATAACGGCAATAGGCGATGTACAATTTTACAGACATCAAATAGTGAATAAGTAAGTAAATAATTGTTTATTCTTAATTACTCTTATATAACTTTTAATGGCGAATATTATTAGTTTTCGATTAATGTAAATTTGGTAGAGTTCATTCTTACTGTAAGTTTAATAGAAATGTTTAATTAAATTATTACTGTTTGAGGTAATATGGGAAAAATGCAATGGGGCAAGATGGAAGACGTGTCCCATCTTATCTCAATTCATTTTTTCAAATATTATAATTTAATATATTTAATTTAATTATTCTATTTAATAATGATGCTCTTGAACAAATAACATAAAATATAATAGGTATGTTTATTCCTATATTTTGTTTTGTTTTAAATTTATTTGTTATAATTCAGATTTGTTTATCCTGTTTGGTATTTTATGATTATACCTAGTCTCCTAAAGTAGAAGTTATACATATTGTAATCTAAACAAATATGACAAGCTCTATTACTTAGATATTTTATAATTAATACATACAACTCTCTTTTAGTATATCAAATTAACATGATTAAAGTATTTTTACATTAATAAAAATAAACAATAACAATGAGTTATTACATATATAATAAGAAATAATGAGTAATTATTCTGAATAAAAATCTATGTCTCATCTTACCCAAGTTTCCCCTACTGTTGGTAAATCTTTCCATGTATTGTATTTAATGAGTAATGTGTAATAATAAAACATTTCAACTAGAACTTAATATTTAATCTGTTTCCTATGAGTTAAAATAACTCATAGGGCTCTAAATACCCTCACTGAATTATCTAAATATAACAGGTGCCCCAACCATGTTACATTTTGGTGGAGGCACCGTATCAATAAACATCTGCAATTAGGTCAAGTATAGAATTATATTGGTTTCACTATTGCACAAATATAGTTAATATTAAGTAATATTAAGTGGAAGATATTGTATAGGGATAAATGATATAGTTTTATTAATATTAAATAGGTAGGTAAAATGATAGTGTATAATAATTCTTTGTTGAATAGGGATCAATATTATAGGTTAGATGGATGTTGGCATGTTGTCTATGAGAAATGGACAGAGTTCGTGTAAATTGGGACAACTAAAAACAGCTACTCTTCAGGAGATAGAAAAAAAACGTATATAAAAGATATTTAAAAAATAATAATAACACTATCTACTTCTGGTAGATGCCGGTCAATAACGTTATTTTTGTTAATAGAAATGTCAGCTTCAGGACAGCATCATTAAATTATATAACCTTTCTTGACACATGATGCTTCGTAATATATTTTATATGATAGTTACTTTAGAAAAAGTCCTTTCAGGAGTTGTACTTGCTACATGTAAGATGAAAGTTATTTTCAAAGTAACATTTAGTGTTAAAACGGTTGTATTTAAACCACCGATTCGAAGGACATTAAAAGCAATACTTAGACTGTATCCATAATTGGGAAGTTCATTAAATGTTTAGATTCTACATTTCAATTATCTGAGTCCAAAGATGATTAAGTATTGAAATGTCTTCACGAATTTCATCGTTTTTACTATTATGTAACTTTATTATTATAAACTTATTTTTCCAAAACCAAAATAAGATTTCCAGAACTTTCTCATATGGTCTTCAACATTATATTATGTTGAATATATATCTCAATATATCTTTTGTAGATATCTGCAAACTAAGAAAATGCTTTTATAGGAAATGCTTGTGAGTCTTGATATTTCGTCAATATGACAACGAGAAAATAATAAATCTTTGAATACACCTGAAGTTTATTCAGTAAATCTGAATTCAATTTGAGTAATTGACTTGTCATTTGCTACAAAAATGTATTAATTTTAACTGTCTAGTAGATTTTCAATTATTTCATGATAATCAATAAATAATAATATATAATATATAATATATAATATTTATTTATTTATATAGTTTTAAACGGGCCAGGCCCAAGTACAAATGTATAGTGTACAAAAACAATCGTTCATATTTAAAGATAAATGTTAAATATAAATAATAATAATATAAATTACAGACATATATAATATAGTTATGAGATATTATTAAAAATAAAATTACAATAAGTTTTGAATAAGTGAAAGTTTGATGAGACAAAAAAATCAATATTTATTTCATTAGTAAATTGCATAATTCTGTTGCTGGGATAGTTTTTTGCGTAGTTTGTTATTACCTTATTTTATATAAAATGTATTAGTAATTCGAGTATTACGCGTAGGAACATTAAAGGAGAAAAGAAACAAGAAATCAGGACAATCAAGTAATCCAGTAAACATTTTGTACGCAAAGTACCTTTAAGGTCGATTTCCACTGGTCCGGACCGGGTCCGGGCCGGGCCGTGTCATTTTTCAGCACGTCCGTGAGGTATATTCCCATTGGTCCGGGCCGTGTTTTAGACTTTCAGCTGCACGTCCGGGTAACCAGCAACCCGGGTCTTGAACTCTTGTCAGTTGTGATCAAGATTTATGACCACGTGGTCATATATTTATTTGCATAATTTATCAATTAAAAATTATAGTATAGTACATATTAGTATATATTTGTAAATTATATGTTTTGTATCAAAATAATTGAGTACCAACTATAAAGTGTACCTACCTACATACATTTAAAATTTTAAAGTAAGTTCATAAATAATTTAATTACTTATAAATTACGTAGTTTTATTTTAATTTTTTTGAAATTTTATTAGTAATACATTTGTATAGGTCAGATAATTTATTTTTTGTACCTGCTATTTCGGAGGGGGTTTAAACCCCCGAAACCCCCCTGCGTTCGCCCCTGTAAATTATTAATTAATAATAATTATTTATAACTTATTTTCATTTTTGTATGTATTATTTTCATTAGAACGGGGGACGGGGACGTTATGTTTTTAAAATAATATTTTAATTTTTTAATATTTATTTTTTAAGTTCTATCTATTCGATAAGGTATTAAAATAATGCATGTTATTTATGTTAACAATTAATTTTTAAATGAGAAGAACAAAAATTGGAATTTGGACTTGAAAGGGAGGTCGTACGAATTCCGCAAATAGCCGTTGTGATATAAAGTTCATATGCATTCCGAACTAAATTATGGCATTGATAAAATATAAAATAAAATAAAATAAAAAAAAAATAATAATAATATAAAATATCCTTGGATTCATTTGAGGTCTTGAAGGGGGGTGCTATGATGAATCCCGGAATAAAAATCCCCGGAAAAAAAATCCCCAAAGCCACTATTAAAAGCGGAATTTAACTATCTTAATTAGAAAATAAAATCCTATACTTAACAAATTATATCTATTTTATTACAGGTGAATGGGCATTATTGGGTAATAATAGACTATTATTGAGGGATAATGGTCCAGAGGCATCTGAAAGGATAATTATATTTGCAACAGATGAACACTTGCAACTGCTTTCAGAATCAGATACTTGGTATTTAGACGGGAATTTCGGACTGTCTCCAAAGTTTTTCCTACAGTTATATGTAATACGGGTAAAAAAAAATAATGTATTTGTAACTACGATTTAATGTATTTTACAAAGGAAAACTAAAAATACATACGTAGAAATGTTTCAAATTATAATGGATGAATGTGCTGAACGAAATTTATACCCTGACCCCAAATGTTTACATCTCGATTTTGAAAGCGCAGTTATTGAAGCAGCTAAAGAAGTAATTGGTGTCCATATTGATATAAAAGGCTGCTTCTATCACTTATGTCAATCGACGTTCAGGAAAATACAAGAATTGGCCTTTGCTACGAAATACCATAACGATGAAGAGTTTCGAAAACAATGTGGAATGATTGATGCACTTGCATTCCTTCCATTGCACCTCGTAGAAGATGGAATGAAATATTTAAAATATAGTTTACCTGAAAATCTTATGGATTTATTAGATTATTTTGATTCGTATTATGTAAATGGCAAGTATCGAAGAATTGGAAACGACGAAAATAACATGAGGTTTCGAAAACTGCCACCAATGTTCCCACCAGCTGTGTGGAATGTAAATAAAACCACCCTCAATGACTGCCACAGAACCAACAACATCGTTGAAGGGTGGAATAATAGGTTTTCCAAACTAGTTGGTCAAAAACATCCTACAATGTGGAAACTTATGAGGAAAATTAAAAATGAAATTGACGCCGATCGAGCACAGTTAGCATTGGATGCTTTAGGTGAACCAAGACGTACAAAAAGAGGACAAAATCAAACAATAAATATCCGCTTGAAAGAGTTAGTTATAAGACAAAGTGAAGATAAATTAAGCATTGGAGACTTTTTGACAGCTGTGTCTAACAATATAAGAAAACGAACCGACTGAACCGAATCTGACTATAATTATTTTTTTTTTTTTTACTTACTAATATATTGTAATATACTAATTAGGTATATTATTATAATTATGTACATTTTTCGGTGCGCGCGGCGAAGCTTTTAATATCTTCGTCATATTTTTGTTTAATATTGTATAGATTTGTTTGTAAAAACCCGATTGAGTGTGTTGACCCGAATATTTTTCGAAGATGTGCTTCGAGTGAGGGCCAGTCTGCGATTGTGCGATAGCGTACGGTTTGGAAGGCTTCCCCTTTTAAACTTGTTAGCATTTTTTTAAAAATCATAGGTTTAAGGTTATCATGTACGTTTTCCATTATATAGTTACATTCTGATATGTAAGATGGTAAGTCTGCTTCGGATCCCCCCGAAAAGGTCGGAATCATGCGTATCGCAGATTCAACTCCTAAAGTTACACTCATAATGGTTGTTTGTAAAGTTTGTGGGTCGTATCTAATTATTTTCCAACACCGATTTGGACTCTCAGACATATACTAAAAATTATTCATTCGACAACTTACAAAGTGTTCATCGTTTTTCTTGTCTGGTCCGTAGTTTGGTGTCCTATTTTGAAGACTGCTCTGTGGCTCGTCTCGCTGCTAGGCTCGATTTGTGGATTGTCTCGATTTGTCCGTGATTTTTTTTTGCTGACCCTGACGTTGTTGCACTTGAGGTTCGCTGACGTACTGATTCTGGGTTGGATACCAAAATACTTCGTTCAGGTGAACCCCACACCTGACACCAAAAAACGTGTAGTGATCTCTCACTATCGTTTTATTTTAAAGTGCTCAACGTCGGACGTTGAACCAGGTTGATCAGAAGGATTTAGGTTGTGGCCAAATGAGACAAAGACACAATGTTAATTTGTAATATTTATTAAAATAAGATTAGGTAATTGGTTAAACATAAATAAATGTATTTATAATTTTGAGGACAGCGCGTTAAGTAGCTGCCCGAGAAGTTAGTTAACTCTAATTTAATGCTACGAGAAAAATACTTAGTCTGGCGGCGATGTAGAATGCGCGGATTCTACGACCAGGTAAGTACGACAATGTAGGGAGGTAAACTAATTCTAATTCTAAGACGGACAGAGACCCGTATTTATATGGCTCTCGGTACGTCCTGAGTGTACACGATAGAGATTAGGTGGTGGATTCGCAAATAAGCGAGTCGTCATTTTTGATAGTTGTTTGTGCGTCCAAAAAGGTGTTAATGCTTTTTGGCTTGCTATTAAAGCGTGTGTGTAAAAATATAAATGCATAAGTAAAAAAAAACAATATATATAATAGAAATACGACTCGTGCAATAATATTGCAAATGCGAAGGTTATGGTGGCTTGTCGGTGAAATCAAAGAAAATGAAAGAAAAAATAAGAAGCGACTCTGTCGGTTTACTACACCAGTATTCTTTATAAGCAACAATTTGGTAACGGTTCACGATGAAAGATCTAAGCCACGAAAGAAATGGATCACAGACTCCTATTTGTTTTAACTTAGCAAATAAAATGTGATGATTAATTTTATCAAATGCTTTGGTGAAATCGGTGTATATAACATCGACATTCGATCCATTTGAAAGAGCATCAGACAAGAAAGTTTGAAATTGAAGTAGGTTAGTAATAGTGCTTTTATTACGCCTGAAACCATGCTGGTTATCCACAATAGCATTATTTAATTCAAATAAGATTTTATTAGCAACTAAAGATTCGAACATTTTAAGAATAAGAGAAAGCTGCGATATTGGGCGGTAATTAGTAATGTTAGATAAATCAGAAGAGGGTTTAGGAATAGGGCGAATAAAACTGGTTTTCCATATATCTGGAAAAATACCAGAGGAGAGAGATAAATTAAATAAATAGGCTAAGGGTGAAGAAATAACATACTTACAGTTTCTTAAAAATATGTTAGGTATTAAATCCGGACCAGGACTTGAAGCAGAGTCCAGAGAGTTAAGAGATTCAAAAACTTTAATAAGATCAATCGACACAGAGTGCAAAGCAGAAGACAATACTTTTGGTGGATTATGATGAATGGTATCAACAAAATCATAATTTTCATATACACTCGAAAAGTATTTAGCAAAAGCATTAACTATATCATTAGAATTATTAAATTGCTCATTGTTAAAATGCATGCAATTAGGCAAAAAGTTATTGTGACGTTTGTTATTTATGTATTTCCATAATTGTTTAGTGGTCAAGTTAGTTTGAATTTGGTTTATGTGATTTTTGTAATCAAGTTTAGAAAAAAATTTACATTTAGCTCGTAAATTTGAAAAAATATTGTAATCGCTCACCAAACCTGAATTTTGAACGGTTTATGTGCAATTTTTTTTTTAAAAATTAAATCTTTCAAATTCTTACTAAACCACACAGGGTATTTAGAATGACATCTGATTATTTTGGGTACAATAATATCAATTATTTCATAAATAATAGAATAAAACAATTCAACAGCTTGGTTAATATTTAAATCCTTGAATAGGATTGACCAGTTTAAAGACGCTAAAGAGAAATTAATATCCTCGTAATTACATTTAAAGAAATTATACATACATAAATTATATTCTACGGGTTTATTTACAATTATTTGAATAGATATAAGTAGACCAGGGTGATAGATATCACAGGTAACAAGAGGGTTGACAGATTTGGAAACAAACACATTACTTAAATCTGATAAGACCAAGTCTATAATCGACCCAGAACTATTAATAACATTATTAAATTGGGAAAGATTTAAAAAAGACAATTTAGATAGAAATTTAGACCCTGTAGTACTTAAATTGATTAGATTAGGAAGGAAACCGTTAACACTAGGAAGCCAATGTAATTTAGGAAAATTATAGTCGCCAACCAATATTAAGTTTTTAACATACGGAAAACTTAATAATAAATTATTTATAATGTCAAAATGAATATTATAAATTGAAATATCTGTGTGAGGAGGAAAGTATACATTACCTATTATAATATAATTAAGATCGATTTTAGTTATGACGAATATATGTTCAACTGGACTGGTAGGTACAGGTAATACGCGAGAAAGATACTTATTATGAACTGATAGCAGAACACCTCCACCTCTAGCCCGAGAACTAGTGGTTGGATTACGGTCACAGCGATAAGTTACATAATTAATAAGGCCTAATTCAGAAGAGTCGACATTTAAAGATAACCATGTTTCACATAAACCGATAAAGTCATAGTTAGATAAACTTACGTTACGCACTAATGTATTTAATTTTGTGTTGAGACCTCGAACGTTTTGGAAATAGAATTTAATGTCTTCAGTGGTCTGGCCGTTAGCTAGTGTAGTACTCTCGTACTACACTTGTACACTTAATTATTTAATGACGAAGTCCGACGTCTAATGGTTGGGCTGATTGCAGAAGTAGTATGAATGTATAATAAAGGTTTGCACAAATAAAAACTGGTAATGCAGTTATTATATAATATAAGTATATTTAAACAATAAGTTAACAAGTACAATTTGAAGACAGAGGATTTACGCTCGTGCCTAAGAACTACGTGCAGTTAAGGTAAGGTAAAATAATTCTAACTTAGTGACTACTTAGTTGCTATATTTATATTAATGTATGCCCGTGGCGTGATCTCTAAAGAGCCACGGGATTGGCTTGCATGCTTAGAAGTGTTTAACGTAATCAATAGAAAAAAGTTAATTAAGCCGTTTCCATAAATATGAAATTCGCAATAATAGGATTAATGACAACAGGTCAAAAAGTACAAAGTACAAGGATTTACTCTGCGTCATGGAAATGTTACCTATTTATACATAATTAAATTAAACCGTGCGTTTACGTAATACGGTTTACTACATGCCTCCCCTGTAAAATTGGAGCCGTAGGTTCCAATCAATAGCATGTCTTGAGGGTCGGGTAGATAGTGTATGCGTGTGCTGCTTGTGCTTCTACTGTGATAGGAGGAGCCGTTGCTTCTGATGTTGCCGGTTCTTCACAATGTATTGTCCCGGTGCTCTGCCTTATTTGTACCATTTCATTTTGTTCTACAATAAGACTTCGTTGTTCATTGCTTTTGATTTGTAATAATGCAATTGATATTACGAAAGTCACGAAATTTGTCAAATATAATATATAGTTATGTATAATTTGATTATTTTGTAGCTGTGTTACTTTGTATATGTTATTGTTATGTTCTTGTAGTTGCATATGTGTCTTGGAAATTAAATTTAGATCGCTCATGTGATTGTTAATTACATTCTCGTCTTTCATAGTGTAAAGGTCGAGTGATACGTGCTGAAATTCTTGTTGTGTGATAATTGACGTTGGTATGAAATCTGAATAATTGTTCTCGGAATTTGTGCTTGGTAATAACAAATCCCTGGTTGCGTATCCCTTGCAAGTTTCGTTGATAGAAATGATTCCTACCCCTTCTAATAGATGTGTGCTTGCTTCTTGGTCGTTTTCACAATTTATTATAATAACTTCGCTATCGGTTGCATATAGCCATTTATTTCGGTAACTTAGTTTGTGAAAAATGGTAGCTTGCAGTCTTACATGTCGTATATCACAGTAGTTGTACTTCGCATATTTGTCGTAGATTCCGAGGATGGAGGGATTGGATCTCGGGACATAAAAGGAAACTTCTAGCATGTTTACATTGATTATAGTGAAATTCGTCGTACGCTACATAATGTTCCTTATTTTTACTTATGGCTAGAAACTTATGAGTAGGTGCAATATAAAGACAGTTAATATTTGTGTGACAATAAGGTTTTGATATTAAACGATATAAAATAAAATTATTTTGATAAATTAGTGGTATGGTTAGTATAAACACTATATGACAGTTTTACTATGTCGTTAACCGTTTCAAGAGAAAGCGGGTATGGAAAATCTGTTCCTATAGGTAGGGATAGTCTAATATCTTGGAACTGAGCTAACAAATCCGTTAGTCCTAACAGGTATGGGTGGATTTGCCCTAGTTTTGCTGCCTCAATAATGGATAGTAAAATGTCAGTTTCCGCCATATATTTTGTCAATAACAAGTTCATGTAACCAAAATGTCTAAAAACAAAGTTATTAATTTGTTGTTCTACCGTTATGTTTTTAAGTTTGCTTATCTGTAATTGTAAGTGGTAATATTCACGACCTTCGTATTCTTGTTTTACTTTAATAGCTTTAAGTTGTTCTTTTTCTAGTTTAATATCACTTCCTAACAATTTCCCAATTCCTAGATCAAAACTTTTTATACAATTAAGATCGCATAACCCATAAAGTGTTTGCGCGAATTTAGTTATAGTTCCAATATTAAGGCTTCGTTTTGTTACATGGTCGTTATGTCCTATCGAATGGTAGAGGGCCCCTTTATTCTCTTTAATTTGCCTAGCTATACCGTTTACTAAAAATAACAAATTATTGCAGTTCGCTTCTACGTTATGACTTATGTTCCTACAGGATTGTTAAGTTTTTGTTACTAAGTTGTCAATGAAATCCCATTGATCATTGTATTTTTTAAGATCGACAAATGCCGTTAAGTCCCATTTGGATGTCGCAATATTTACTGTTCCGCGGTTCTCGTAATATAACCCGGATTGTTGTGGTAATTTTTTCGTCGTGGAATCGTATAACACCTGTTACCATCGAAATGTAGACAAACGTTAGAAATTGCCTGTAATTATTGTAATTCGTTTTTTAAGTTTCAGTAGGTTATTTTTCGTAAAAGTTTATCAAATAAACACTTAGTTAGGACTACGTCGGTACATGGGTCATGTGCGTGTGTTATGTCGTGTTCCTTGCGACAACACATATCGTGTGTTTCAAGTAAGTTTAACATTCTACCGTTTTTGTCGACCCATCCTAAGGCTATGGTTACTATGACGCGTTTATGGTACATTAACTGTAGTACGAATCGTTGGTTATTGTCAACATCATATGCTCTAATGTTCAAAATAGGATAGTTCAAACTTAGTCTGTTTAAAATAAGCGCGTCAGTATCCCCGTTCCATAAAACGATTATTGTTCTTTGGTCGCCCCGTTGTAAGTAGTTGTAAATCGTGTCCCTATGTAAATTATTTATTTTTGAATTAATGCTGTCATAAATTTGTGCTAAACTTATAGCAACTTTGGCTGATGGCCACCCAAAAAACTTAATCAGATTTTTAACTGCCCATGTTTGCTCCTTATCATTACTTGGTCTAACGGATGAATACGTTAAAAGTAGTGAATGTCCTTCCAATTTTATCACTTTAAAACGGTCCAAACTATTAGATAATGCTCCGCAGATTAGTACGTGTTTTTCTAATACCGTAAACTCGAAATCAATAACAATAAATTTGTGAGTGTTGTCCCTACAACACGAAAAAAAACATTTACTTAGTAAAATAATAATAATATTGATAATAATAAAAACAAAATAATAATAATGACCGTAACTATTTACTAATTATTATAGCTATATGTATAATATATTATATATAAAGATATATATATATACATACAGTCATTCATTGAATGGTTTAATATTGTTTATGTGTATGCGATAATCGCGCCGTTTTTTTATCATGAACCATTATAACCTCGTATGGCCCTGACCAATTAAGACATAATGTATTTTTTTTATGTTGTTCTTTTATTAGGACTTTATCTCCTAAATGTACATCTAGCGGGTTCATAGTCTTATCGTAATTTCGTTTATTTGATTCTTTTTTGTTAATTAAATTGTTTCGTGCGATCTCATGTGCTTGTTGCATATTACGCTCTAGATCGAAAACATAATGGTCGTAGTTATATTGTGGTTCGACTTTTCTCGATAATATTGCCGGAATAGTAGGTTTATGTTCAAAAACAAGTTCGTAAGGAGTGTAATTAGTTGATGTATGAATTGTACTGTTATAGCAGTACATAGCATAACAAAGCAACTGGTCCCATTCATTATCTTTGTCGACAAAACTACGTAGATAAGTTTTTAACGTCTTGTGTGATCGTTCTAAAAATCCATTTGTTTGTGGGTGAAAAGGAGTGGTCTGGGACTTTTCAATATCAAGTAATTTACACATTTGTTTGAAAACATCTGATAAAAAATTCGTGCCGCAGTCCGTTAGTATAGACTTCGGTATTCCGTATACACACACGAAACATTCCACGAACGCTTGGGCTACGGTTTGTGCGTCAGCGGCACTTAATGCCACTGCTAGGGCGTAACGTGAAATCTCGTTTTGCATAGTCAAAATGAACTGATTACCCAAACTGGTTTGTGGTAAAGGTCCTACTATATCTAAACAGATGCGTTCAAACGATTTGGTAACAGTAGTTGTAATTAACATATATTGGTCTTTAAGTTACTTTTGGTTTTCTGGCATATCTCGCATCGCGCTATGTATTGTTTGACGGTTTTTTTTAAATTTTTCCACTGATAATTTGCTTTTAACCGTTTAACTGTTCTGGAGACCCCGGAATGTCCCCCCAAAGGTGAATTGTGATATTCGTAAATAATCTGCTGCTTTTCTGTTTCGGAGAAATTTTGCTCCTTATAAATATTGTAGTAAGCCCCAGCCAGTTCTCTGTTACTTGAACTCGGCTGTGCCACAATGTAGTAGCTAACTCGATAGGTTACTAGATGAAATGGTCAAAGACTTGACTCAAGTGTAAAATAATCGTAGACAGATTGTATTGCTACTAATGTTATTTATTTATTCAAACACTGAACGTTTATTCGTAAAATATTAAATGTAACAAAAATATTCTAAGTACAACTGATGATTAATGGAAATATTTCTAAGTCCAGTTTAATCGTAAAGTAGAGTGACGAGAAGGTGCTCAGAGTAGCTTGGTCAGATCACGTCTAAAAAAACAGGCTGTTTCGGGGTCCCTTATATATCCCGTTGGTCTCCCCCCAGCCACTGATAACGCGCATCCGGCTCTCACGCGTACCGGATGCTTTGTCTATTCTCAGAATTCTGGCGCCTAGTCTTTCCCGTTAGCGTTGTCCTTGTAATTTGGTACTTACAGATTAGATATTTGCACATATATTGTTATACAAAAAAATCTGAAAAAAAAATTAACACTGTACACGTATGTATTACATTACCTACGATTATACAATTTATTTATATCATGGTACAAAATATTAATCCAATGGTAAATTTGAAGAAAAATAAATACCAACCGGTCAGCGATCAGTGATCACTATTACAAGTTCTCAGTACTATAGAGATTATAATATTATTTTTGGGAGCAATAGTAATAGCTGTTGATGAATTCATTTATTTTGTCAAACTATGTGTATAAAAGTATAAATTTCTAAAAAAGAATTGTTTACGTTAAATCTATGATATTATATGCATATAATTTATGTTCTTAAATCTAAAATATGCGAATTTGTACAAAAATCACCAAATATTCAAAATTATGCAATAAACATTTTTGTATTTGTAATATACGTACTATGAATCAAATTTGTATCGAATCAGATTTTCAATATGCACTTTCTAAACAAATATGCTTAAAGTTCCGAGCCTTGGTAATAACTAATAACATACTTACATACCTATTACCTATACTTTTATATTTTGTTTGAATCAACTTAATATTAGATATAACATTTCTAAACATTGCAAAATGACAACATTCATTTCAAAAACTTGTGTGATTAAACCTCGCTTTCAACATAATGCTGAATGATGCATATAAAATCAAACAGATTTTGAAAGAACATCACCTTTTCATAACATAAAGATATGATCAATCCATTATTAAATTATTATAACTAGGGCTTGGATGTTGTTACATTAATTAAAAGTTATTAAAGACTAAAGGTTATGGCTAGACTTTGAGACTTTTTTTTTTTTTTTTTTAAATGCCCTGGGGCTTTATTGTTTAAACGACCCAAAGGTCTTTATAAATATGTTTGACAATTATACATATTTTACATACTAGATACAAAATATATATATTACACGTTGATATAAATCTTAAACTAAGTCGTATGGTTTCAGACGCTTAAGACGTCTGATATCCTTGGAGTTATCTAATAATTGAATGGCTAGTGGATTGACATGGTGATCTAGCCTCGTCTCGTGCTTGCGAGCAAACCTTTGGATTTCGTCTGCTACTGTAGGCAGCATCATATCACGGTGAATTGCGTTGTTTCTTTCGAACCGGTGGGCTGCAGTGATGGTCCGAAGGGCGATGTTTTGACAGCGTTGTATTACATCGATGTTAGACTTACTGGCACAACCCCACAGTTGAATGCCATAAATCCAGATAGGTTTTATAATTGCTACGTACAGTAGACGTTTGTTTTCGATGGTTAACTCGGAGCGGGGTCCGACTAACCAATAAAGTTTTCGCATTTTTTCTTTAATTTGAATTTTTTTCTGATAGACGTGGTGTTTCCAGTTTAGACGAGAGTCGAGGTGCATTCCAAGATATTTTGCTGAATCTTTTTGTGGGATTGGTGATTGATTCAGTACTATTTGGATATTTTCGGTTTTACGTAACGTATAGTTAACATGCACCGATTTATCGCCATTGATCTTAATTTTCCAACGTCTTGTCCAGGCAAAGATACTGTTAATTGACTTCTGTAAGTTATCAGTTGCAGTGAGCTGATTATTACGTGTTGATAAAATTGCCGTATCGTCGGCAAACAGAGCTAATGTTGTGTTGTCATCGTTTGGTATATCAGCCGTATAGAGTAAGTACAATATAGGTCCTAGAACACTACCTTGCGGTACTCCAGCTGATATGTCTTTCCATTCGGTTATTGCTTCTTCGTGTATGACTCGAAATTGACGGTCGGTCAAGTATGATTCAAAAGTGCACACCAAGTATGTGGTAGCTGATCACGCAGTTTGATGAGGAATCCTTTGTGCCAGACTTTGTCAAAAGCCTGGGCTACGTCAAGGAATACTCCAAAGCAGTACTTTTTTTCTTCAAGAGCTTTACTAATCACATTAGTTACTCGATGTACTTGATCGATTGTCGAATGTTTGTTGCGAAATCTAAACTGATGTTCTGGTATAAGATTTTTTCTCTCTTTAATCGGTTTTAGGCGTTTAAGCAGAAGTTTCTCTAAAAGTTTAGATAAACTTGGAAGGAGTGATATCGGTCGGTATGATGTGACATTTTCAGGCGGTTTTCCTGGTTTGAGCAACATGATCACTTGTGCTCGTTTCCATTGTTCTGGAATGTATTCCATGCGCAAAATAGCGTTGTATATGTGTGTAAGATGAATTATAGCCTTCCTTGGAAGTTCTTTCAGCATTTTTGGACTAATTTCATCATAGCCTGGTGATTTTTTTGGGTTTAAGTTGTTATCTATTTCTTTAGCAACTTCCAACGGCGAGAAATGTTTGATTTTTTCACGTGTTGCATTAAGTGGTTGGCAATGCAAAATGTCGAGCTCAGAGTCAATTGTGTTTGTCATAAATACATGTTCAAGATGCCGAGCGTATATTTCGGCTTTTTCTTGTTCGCTGCGTTCCCAGGTGCCGTCTTCCTTACGGAGAGGTGGTATCTGAACATGAGGCCTCTTCATGTGTCTTGTTGCTTTCCATAACGAATATTCAGTATTATCCGTCGCAGTGAGACTACTCAAGTATGTTTTAAATGTTTCATTTTTCATTTCTTTGATTTTGTCATGAAGAATTTAGCTAACACGGTTCCATTCTGTTTTATCCGTTGGGTTCCGTGTACTATGCCATGTTCATCTCGCTCGACGTTTTTATGAACTAGTTTTCTTATTTCTAGTGCGTAGGTCAACTCGAAATTACCATTAACAGCTACCGGAGTTGCTATTTCCGCAGCACTAACAATCTCGTCGGTTATTTTTTTAACTGCAATATTAATATCTGCTATTGTTTTTAGTCGAGTTGAATGTATTATGTTTTCTTCGAGCGTATTTCTGAATAAGTCCCAATTTGTTTCTTTGTTTGTTTTAGACATTTTTTTTGTTTCATTATCACTTCTGAGCTTAGTGAGAGAAGCACAAGAATGTGATCCGATGTCAGCTCTATTAGTCCTTCAACTTCCGTATAGTTTGATGAAATACCTTTCAATACGTAGAAATCAATAAGATCAGGTAGTTTATTTGGGTCAGTAGGCCAATATGTCGGTTTTCTAGTTGAAATAAATTGTGCTTTAATTGTATTTGCTGATTTGAACAATTCCCGCCCTTTGGTGGTAATCAATCTTGATCCCCAAAAGGTGTGTTTGGCATTATAATCTCCTCCAGCAATGAATCTGCTACCGAGTGTCTTGAAAAATTCAATAAATTTGTTGTCATCTCTTTATGTCTTGGTGGACAATATATAGCAGAGATGGTTAAATCGTTGTTGCCGTCATTAATATGGACACTAGTTGCCTGTAAATGTTCTTGAGGATGTTTATCAAGTTCATAATGTTTAATTGATTCTTTTATTATTACTGCAGTTCCTCCATGAGCGCGATTGCTTGGATGTTCTGTTGTATATATTCGATAGCCATGTAATTTTAGAGTGGTCCAGGTTGTGAAGTGGATTTCTGAAATTAAAGCTATGTCAATTTTATCGTTGTTCATAAGATGTTCAAGTTCTTGTTTACGTTGTACAAGGCCGTTAGCGTTCCATGTTATGATTCGAAGCGTTCTACTCATTTCTTCTTCTTTTGTGCTTTGGTTAGGTTACACTTTTTTTTTTGTTGTGTATGGGTGTGAGTCAGCGGACCCTTTTGGTTTTCATTCGAAGAACTAGCTATCTGCGCAAAAGAAACTTCATGAGTGACTGGCTTCGCAGGATTTTGTTGGATTCTTTGTACTGCTGTAGTTTTTTTAGGATGAGCTTTTTCTATTGCATTTTTATAAATGATGCATCCTTTCCAATTTACGGTATGTCCTTCACCACAGTTAGCGCATTTCCCCTTTGATTTCTTAGACTTGGGGCAATTTAGTGAAGTGTGTCCTTCACCGCATTTTACACACTTTGGTGTTTTGAAACAGTAGTTTTGAGTGTGACCAAACACTTGGCAATTTTTGCATTGTGGTAGTTCTTTTTTTTTCTTGGAGGTTCCACTTTTATTATATGATAGCACAAATTTTTAATATCATAAATGTCTTTGTTGTTTGCTTGTGGCTCCAAATCCACGAAGAATAATGGAAGCCTTAAAATAGTTCGATCACTAAACTTGTTGTTAGGGTCGACTTTTTTTTTAATTTGAATGTTTGTGACATTATTTACAAGATGTCCTAGCTCGGATAATTCGCTCTTAATGTCATAGGGGTCAGTTTCAGGGTGTAATCCACGAATTACCGCCCGAAACTTTTTTTCTGTTTTAAGTTGGTATCTGTGATACTCAACTTTTTGCTCTTCTAATACTTTTATAGTTCGTCGAAACTGGTGTTCGTCGCCTGTTAGTATCTTAATTTCACCATTAGCCAAAGTTTTCATTTGTTGCTCATGACCCTCAGCTTCTTCGAGTTTTAAATTACTCATTAATTTTTTAAAATCATTTACACCACATACTGTTATTGGAGGTGGTTTATGGATTTTTACAGAAGTTTTCGCTACTTATTTTGTCACTTTGATTGATTTTTTAGGCGAGCTCAAAATTTCATTGGAGCTCCCAGCGTTCATTTCAGAAATCTTAAGTTGTAATTTCTCATTGTTTAATCGCAATTCCGTTACCATATTTTTCAAGGTCGCGTTGTCATTTTGTATTTGTGTCCAAATACTAGCATCAACTGTTATATTATGCGGCGGATTTGAACCGTCGTCTATATTGTCATACCAGATAATTTGAAAAAAAATTTTCGAGGACCAGAAAATGTTTAAATATTAGTTAATAAATAATATATTTATTTTGTGTAAAAAATATAGTTTAAGCTATTTAATATGATTTATTATTAGCCACTTTTTTAAAAATTGGTACCTACTCTTGGAGAAAAACTAATGAACATTATTTTCAAGGTGGAGATCAGCTGTTAATCTTGATTAATATTTATTTTTTAAAACGAAGTTTCACATAATTGGTAT
>JANEHU010001394.1:0-32569 GCA_027563435.1 Nasonovia ribisnigri | reverse complement strand
AACAAGGTTAGTGGTTACGGAACTGAGGCGCAACAACTTCAAAGCGAGGTTGTTGGCGGACGCGGGAGAAGGGCAGGACGACATCGTCATCCCCAGGATACCGCTGTCGTCCAGCGGAGACGACGACCTGCCCTTCACCATGCGTCGGGTTCAGTTCCCGGTGAGACTTTCGTTCGCGATGACGATCAACAAGTCTCAGGGTCAAACTTTCGACAGAGTTGGTTTGTTTCTGCCGTCCCCGGTGTTTACGCACGGACAACTGTACGTTGCGTTCTCACGAGTGCGGGACTCGGAATCAATAAAAGTTGGTATGTACGGTGGCGACGACGGTCGATTTATCACAAAGAATATAGTGTATTCAGACGTGTTGTGATCGGCCGTTTTTGTTCAACCATAACTTGAGCAGTGTAATTACACTTAATACTCATTAGTTATTACAGTCTAAATCACTTATGTCGATAATTTTTAATTATTTGCTATAAGTTTAGCCGTCGCTATATGCGACAGCGGGTACCTGTGTGGTATGACCTGTGTGGTCCGACCTTTGTGGTCCGACCTGTGTGGTCCGACCTGTGTGGTCCGACCTGTGTGGTCCGACCTTTGTGGTCCGACCTGTGTGGTCCGACCTGTGTGGTCCGACCTTTGTGGTCCTTGTGGAGAGAAAGTTTGACAACCTCCCCGTGGTTCTCTCTGGATGCTTATTCACTGCAAAGTGAATTTGTAACTAATGTCAAACGTTTTGAAATTAAATTAATTAACTGGTTTTCAGCATACTTATAGAATTAACATTTTCAGGCTGTTGAAAAATGGTGAACAACTGTGTTTGGTGTGGAAACTTGATGCCGCCATGGGGTTTCTATACACAAGTAAGTATGAACCATTTACGTCCCAATGAACATGACCGTTATACTCACATTCACATTTACATTTAGGGTTCGACGGATATGGACGCAGTTCGTGCAACACCATGGGTCACAAGTCTCCCAAGCTGTGTTCGAGGTTTTTTGTTTCTGGAGACTTCTCGACACAACACTGAGGTCATTATGAATAGTTAAGATAGATAAGATAATTTATTGGCCAAAAATAAATATTCAAATAAATATTATACAAATTATACAATTATTATATACAGTTATTAAAGATGTTATTCATAAATTGTTTTACTTAATTGGCCCAATTCACCATTGAGGTATACCTCTTATTGGCGAAATTGGAGTTCTAAATCATTTTACATATGTGTGTTAATAGTAATAGAATAAAATAAAATAAGATAAAATAAGACTAAGTTGAATATAAGATACAATCATTAAATATTAAATTTTTTAAAAGTTTATATAGTAATAAATTATTATAAATTAGAAAAAAAAGAAAGAAAAACAAAAAATATATATATAGTAATAGTTACTTAAAAAATATTTATAATATAGCAATAAATTAAGATAGGATATAAAATAATAAACTGGTATATTGTATTTTTAGGCTGTTTTGTGAGGAAACATTGAGATACAAACCACAACATGCCAGGCCAACATCGTAGACTTCTCAACATAGCACTGCTACCTTCAACAGTGATATTATTGGTTCAGTTCCCACTCTGTGTTTCATTCATGTTAACCACAACTGAAAACCCTTAGAAACATTTTTGAAATGACACCCAACAAAATGACAAATGCTTTTAATGTTTAACCTAATGTATTTATTTGTTTTACTTCTTATTGTTAAACCTTATTTATTATTAAAAAAAGACAAATTTAATTCTGTGATCACTGTAAATATTGTCGCTGTATTTAACTTAAAAGATTAATTATGTTATTGTATAACCTTAAATTCGTACTTCAATGTCTATGGACGACTGTCGACGTTCTATATTATAACAGTATGATTTTCCTTTGTATTTTGTTTCTTAAGTATCAGTATTAAAATTAGTCAAATTAAAAATTAACCTCAACATTTTGTAACATGTCGTATCACTATCTATTTGTTCAATCGCAATTGTAATTACATTTTAACTATGTAACATTGTGTTCGTACTGTAAAATACCTACAATACATTGAATTTTTCATTTTTTACTGTCAATACCGTGTGTAGATAAATACACTTTTGTTTCATGTGCTTATGAAATGACGGTTGGTTAACTGTGACTGTAGTATTTCAATTATTATACATATTACGTTTGATTATACTTATTGTATTATACTTATTATTATTATTATTATTATTATTATACTATTGTGTATTACTTTTATTATTATATATTACTGTTTATAGATGATAATACACATATATTTAATATTATATAGTTGTTAGGTCTTTATCCCTGAGTATGATCAATTATTGGTTTAAATCCATAACTAAAATATTATAGTCGATCAACGATTGATATAGACTATTCCAACTAATACTATAGATAACAGTTCAATTGTGTTTGTGATGTATTTGATTTAGTCATACCTTAATCGTTCACCTATGTAGCAGGTAGCTAATAGCTTGGAACACATCTTATCACATGAAAAAAAATATTATTATTTATTAATACTCTCATGTATAGTAACATTTATCACACTACTATTATTTTTATTATTATGTTGCTGCTAATATACAGGTTAATCAAAAAAATTGGAAAGTCATTACACTAATTGGTACTGAAAAACAGTGTTATGGTTTAATTATTGCAATTAGTCTAATGACCGTTGCCAAGCTATTTGAACAGCACCTCATATTATTATAATCATCATTGATTATAAATACTTACTCATATAATATAATAAGAATATTATTATATATATATTTATATATGTATTTATAATCAATGATGATATTATAATATACTAATTGTCACAGATAACACCAAAATACTTTATATTCTCAACAACAATATTATTAATTATTCTATAATATCAATTACTTTTCAGTGTGTACATTATTTTATGTAAAAATACGATTATTTACCAGTCAGTATTAACAACAATGTACATTATACAAATATTTTCAATTGATTACAACACCTGCCCGACAATGTCATTACAATGTGGGATTTTATAAAACTACTAAATTTTAACACCAGTGGACTACAGTTATAATGGTTAATTATCTTTTAGCACATTTTGTGAAGTAAACTCTACTCTGATGAATAAATAAGGTTTTCAACACTTACATTTCAAACCAGCAACACATTTCACTTACCTATTTTATTATCACTAATAATATATTACTGTTGTTAACCAACTACTAAAATATTCAATGACAGTGACCTCACACACAATTGTCAATTGACAAACGTTACAGTTACAGTTCATAAAACAATTGGGAACAAGGATTGAAATAATAAATAACAATAAAAGTTACATTAAATAGTGCTTTATCCATTCTGAAAAATATTTAAAAAAATACAATGTTAAATAAATTATGAAGTAGACAAAATCGTCAAATTGAAACTTACCATCGGCCGTAACCGCCCACCTCCCGCTGTTTGCGGACCCGACCACACTGAAAATGATGTATATAATTATATTTTTTTAATATTTTTATTTATATAATATTGACTATTCTTACTTTTCATTTTCTGCCGTTGAGGTGGTCGTGAGCCACACCTCACCCGACGGTTCAGGAGTGGAGGCTGCGGCCGGCGACCCCTCCCGCCAGGTTTCTCCGACTGAACTACTGAAAACAATACATTTTATGTTTTTGATGATTGACATATTTTGGTATTTGCGATCTTACCTTTTTTCATGGCCCCGCCGCTGCTGTGGCTGTTGCCGCTGCCGCTGCTGTGGCTGTTGCCGCTGCTGTGGCTGTGGCTGTTGCCGCTGCCCATTCGCCGCCACCGACGATGCCGCAGGTACCACGCAGGGGGAGTCTGATAAAAGTTACAAAAGCTTAGCACGTGACAAAATAAATAATAGGACAAACTTACCACAATTCCTTGCCACGTGACCCACCTGATGGCACCTGTAACATCCTGAAACGTACAAATCATGTTTAGTGTTATACTTGGCTTATGCAATACGCATGTGCTTTTTTTTATTAGATACTTACGTCGGGCGTTTCCTCCCGGACGGCGGACGGGCGCAGCACCGTGGTACACGGGTGCATTATACACCCGCATACCACGGCCGTTGTAATAAGACGTGTTGGAGCTCATTTCTTTCGGCATGCTAGATTTCAAAAAAAAAAAAATAGTTTTATTCAAATACGTATGAAATTGTTCGATACATAACCTAAGAAATATTATTTTAATACTATAACCGACGTGTACTCACTTGAAAGGTGTTTTGAGCAATGTTTGACAAAAACCAAATAACATGCAGCTGGCAATGCATTGATGTCTCTTGACGCGGTAAAAATAGCAGCCAATCAGAAAATTAGATTTTGTCGACTTATTTGTTATAACCGTGAAAACATAATAACAATGATTATAATAAGCCTAACATAAAACATCTGATAACTGTTCTCTATAATTATCAAAAAATACAATTTTGTTACCTCCTGTATGCTTTTTCAGATTTGAACGGCCGTTTCGAGCACTTTTCGCTGTAGGCGGATTGTCCGTTCGGGAATCGACATTCTCCCGAGATGACTGATAGCAAGACACTCAAACTCAGAATCCGAAATTCCGATTTCAACACACTCACTCCAGAACCGGACATACACGCCCGGTGCATGGCCCACCTGACTAGCTACTTGCATACGAGCGACTTAGACTCCCACTGCATCCGATCCGCCGCGAGCGGATTGTCCGTTAGGGAATCGACTTTCTCCCGAGATGACTGATAGCTAGACACTCAAACTCAGAATCCGAATTTACGATTTCAACACACACACTCCAGAACCGGACATACACGCTCGGTGCATGGCCCACCTGACTAGCTACTTGCATACGAGCGACTTAGACTCCCACTGCATCCGATCCGCCGCGAGCGGATTGTCCGTTAGGGAATCGACTTTCTCCCGAGATGACTGATAGCTAGACACTCAAACTCAGAATCCGAATTTACGATTTCAACACACACACTCCAGAACCGGACATACACGCTCGGTGCATGGCCTACCTGACCATCTACTTGCATATGAGCGACTTAGACTCCCACTGCATCCGATCCGCCGCGAGAGGATTGTCCGTTAGGTTTGCCCACCTGGCCGGATTTGTCGTACGATCGACTTGAATCGCCGGTCGATTTTCAGCGGCCGTGACTTACGACTAGACACTCTTCCGCGTTCAAAAATTACCGCCACACCAGTGCTGCCAACGCGACGATACCCGACGACCCCGCGTTGCCGCCGCAGGCCGGATCGAAAAACCCAGCATCGCCCGAGGTGAAACGACGAATAGCACCACCGCCCACACAGTCTTTCCGCCGCAGGCGGGATGACAAACGCCCGAAGTCTAGTTTACTAGTAATAAAACGTGTATTTGGTATCTTAATTTCATTTTATATTACAAAGGTCAAATCACATTATTCTATTGATAATAAAAAAAAAAACAACGCATTAGATAATAATATACTGTATAGTGTATACAATATACATATTATGTATATTGGATATTGTATTATTTATAAATTTATAATCAATGCTATGGAACAGGTTTTGTCTCCTCAATAATCTTACATAACATTTACTATTTATAATATAAAATTGAAATAAATATCATTCAGTTGACAAATAGGCAATACCTTATTACCTACACAAAATTGTTGTATAAATGTTATCATACAGCATACAATTGTTTAAAATGTATACAAATAGGTTAGGTAGCTATCTGTATTTTTGACTAATGTAGGTGCCTGTTCATATTTTTAAATTTATATGTACTACTGTATAATAAATAATAACCAAGGCTAGGAACTTCAAAATATGCGGTGAAAATTTGGAAAATATGCAAAAATATGCAATTTATTAATAAAATACTTTTACATACAAAATTTTAAAAATTTGAATTAGGTAGGTATCTGAAAAATAAATTAACACTGTACACGTATGTATTACATTACCTACGATTATACAATTTATTTATATCATGGTACAAAATATTAATCCAGTGGTAAATTTGAAGAAAAATAAATACCAACCGGTCAGCGATCACTATTACAAGTTCTCAGTACTATAGAGATTATAATATTATTTTTGGGAGCAATAGTAATAGCTGTTGATGAATTCATTTATTTTGTCAAACTATATGTATAAAAGTATAAATTTCTAAAAAAAAAATTGTTTATGTTAAATCTATGATATTATATGCATATAATTTATGTTCTTAAACCTAAAATATGCGGATTTGTACAAAAATCACCAAATATTCAAAATTATGCAATAAACATTTTTGTATTTGTAATATACGTACTAAGAATCAAATTTGTATCGAACCAGATTTTCAATATGCACTTTCTAAACAAATATGCTTAAAGTTCCGAGCCTTGGTAATAACTAATAACATACTTACATACCTATTACCTATACTTTTATATTTTGTTTGAATCAACTTAATATTAGATATAACATTTCTAAGCACTGCAAAATGACAACATTCATTTCAAAAACTTGTATGATTAAACCTCGCGTTCAACATAATGCTGAATGATGCATATAAAATCAAACAGATTTTGAAAGAACATCACCTTTTCACAACATAAAGATATGATCAATCCAATATTAAATTATTATAACTAGGGCTTGGATGTTGTTACATTAATTAAAAGTTATTAAAGACTAAAGGTTATGGCTAGACTTAGAGACTTAAAAGCTTTAAACACAAACATATACACATAAAAATATATGCAAATTTGTATGCACTAGAAAAAAGACAATTTTGAATGAATTTATTAAAAATGTATTTAATTATTATTAATGTATTATCGAGTTTTCCTTTTTTAAATAATTATACCTATTGCTCTAATGCTTATTAGCAAAAAAAAAAACAATAGGCCGATATGAGTGGTAAACATATGTGTCATGGAGCGCATGTCATCATCATATGGAAGCGACATGGAAGTCACACAATATTTACACAACAATGGTAAAATACATCACATTTGTGTAAATAATTTAATTTTTAAACTAAATTTTTATGAAGTTTTTTGTGCTCTAATAAGTAAAAACCTTATAACCTTATTAATAAATTATAACAACATCCAAGTCCCAATCATGACATCAAACATTATCATCAAGTATTTTAAATATGTCAATTGCATCAGTAAAAAATTATTGTAATATATTCTGAGTGGCGAATAAGGTTAGGTTTTAGACCAGGATTGAATATTTTTTAGAAGCATTTTCCGTCTGGATTTAGGGCAATTTTAAAACTTTTAATTTAATATTAAAAAATGTGTAGATTTGAAATGTGTACAATTTTGATAAGAAAGGATCAACATTCATTTTATTATAATAAAATGATTGAGCTATCAAGCTATGTATGGTAAACTAAATTTAAAAGCAAACTCATTATTCGTTAATATCGTTAATATAGGTAGGTATCTAAAGAAATGCAGTTTAATAAATGCCTAATGAAAACATACTTTACAATTTAAACTTAGTGAACATTATTCGTACAAGAGTTTCAATTGATTTGTGCAAATAACCTTGTAAAATATAACTACAATCTATACAGAAGTCTTTAAAAAGTTATATCAATATGACAATATAGGTACCAACTAATTGTTTAAAACACTCGCAATACTTTTATTTGCAATAAGTTATATACTCTCAATACAATATGATTATGATTGCCATTTTAAACTTGCAGAATTTTAGTCCATGACAGAGGTTTAAATTAGGTAAATAGTCTTCAAAAATTGTATTGGTTTCTATATTTAATACACTATTAAATGCGACCAATGTTTAAACAAATTAGTAGAAAATAACTATAAGGCATTCATAAGCACTCAAAATGGTTGCTTTTGTATGAATAACCTTGTAAAATATTACTGCATTAAAGTTTAAGTCAAAAAGTTATAAATTCTACAATTTTATTAACACAAACCAACAAAAAACCATACATGCAAATATTTATTAAGTAAATTATTGCCCATGAGTCAGGAATTAAAGTAAAATAATATTAAATATATTAGCAAATCTAGATATTTAGGTGCTGAATTGTTCCACTTTATAGTAAAAATACATATATCATCAGACATCACAATGACACAATAATATGAATAATATGGAGAATATAATTTCATAAAAAAAATGATGTCACGTTTGAATTCTTAGGAATAATGACTTTTAGAGAATTAAACATTGCTTTTTCATAATAATTTACCATATATAACATTAAACTTTTTAAAGAAAATTAATAATATCCAATAAAATGTTTAGTTTAAATTTATGGGCCAAATAAAAATGAAAAAACAAAGAATACACATAGAATTGTGATGAAAAAGCGAATTTGAAATTCAAAATCCTAACCATAACCTAACCTAACCTAACCTACCCAGGTATAAATGAATAATGTCTTTTAGAGAAATTGAAGAATATTTGAGAATAATGATAACTATGGAATTTAAAAATTATCTTATTCGAAATGGTTCAACTTGTCTACATTACAAGAATCTTAAAAATATTTTAATTGTTTAGAAATAATTACTCATGAGTCACGAGTCAGGAATTTAAGTAAAATAATGTTAAATATGTATATTAGAAAATCTGGATACTTGTAAATAAATAAAAATTACATATTGAATTGTGATGAATATGGTAATTCAAATTTGAAATCTTAGATAAGTACGAAATGTACAATGTAATAACTATAGATTAATAAATGTATAATAAGTACATCTTAGTGGCCATTAAAAATCTAACAAGGTATAATCTACATTTCAAGAATTTAAGAAAAATGTTAATTCTTTAGATTTAAAATTTCCTTATCATAAGATTAATAGTTGAAGTTTAAAGAATTATTGGTCTCAAAACCTCCTATAAATATTAGGGTTAAATCAATCTCTTATCTAATGATATAAAAATGTATATTGTTTAATGTAAAGGTAATCAATAAATTTATTAACATTACCACTCAGAATATAAAACTGGATATTAAGCATTCTATATTCACATACCAACTACCGATATAATTAAATATGATTATTGTATTCAGTGGCATATTTTGTAATTTGGTACCTTTTTCGGCCAGAACATAAAATATTTTTAGTAGGTACTGTAAGATTACAGGTCATGAATGAAAGAAATTTATCAATCAGAGAAAAAACAAAAATACAATAATAGGTACATACTATTAAGTCTTCAACATATCTTGCATTAGTATATTGTTATACTATCATAATTAAATATGACATTGAAGGTATTAACAAATTGATAAATAATTAAACTATAGGTAGGTGAATAACATTCTCAAATTTTAAACAATGATGGTAATGAATAAAAATATAATTTTAACAAGAAAAATAAAGTACCTTTTAAGTGTAAATAGATAAATATACCAAATTATCGAAATTACATATTTTGATGTCAGTTTAAAACGAATGCAAACATTTCCAAACAATAACAAGTAGTTAACAAAAATTCAAACGCACTAACTACCATAACTTATAAAAACAGCTAGATTGAAATAATGAATTAATTCATAATATCTATTTTAATTTAATTTAATTTAACTTTTAAATTTACTGTTTAAGCATTTGTCGAGGTTTTAAGTGTTTTAACTGTCATATAAAAATTATAAAGTAAGAAATGACAAGCGTTATCAATTATCATAGAGGTTAGCACAAGCTGGTTTATAGACATAACCACGATGTAGAGAAGAGAAGGTGATAACACTCCGTGAAAAAAGTGGCTTCTCTTCTCTACATCGTGGACATAACCTTTGATTTTTGGTAAACATTAAGTAATTTTAAGGTTATAAAATATAATATCTTATATCATTAATAAAATTATTTGATAGTACAAAACACTATTATCATGTTCTTGATTATACACTCAACGGTTCTCAGATTAAGAAATGTAATTACGGCATCATAAATAAAAATAATCTGTAACCAGTTATAATATCAAACGGTATACAGATATACGTTTTGAACCGACTACTGTATACTGTAATAAATTGATAATTCGATACCCGGATTATTAAGGTCGCACAACGGAAGCACTTTTAGTATTATTCACTGTTGACATTTTATAAATTTACACAAATATTCAGATGTTCATAGCTCCTTCAATTATTAACACATTAATGTAAACTACCCGTCAAAATTCATAGAAAATTAAACTGCACAAAAATCATATTTCAAAAATATAGGTTCCCATTTGAATTTTAGAAGTTGACCCTCGAACCCCCCTACACTAATTAATAAAAAAATTATTTAATATCAAATTATTTTAGATTATATGATTCAAAAAGGTTTTCATATAGGTCATTTTCCCCTAATTTAAATATATCATGGTGAAATCTGCTGTCACATGAAATTTGGAACACCCTGTATACTATTTGATATAACTCATATAGGTAGAGTATTATATATTTATATGGAACAAACTCTTTATTTATAATATGTATTTATGTGTAGAAATTCCGATTTTTTTCCCGTAAATCGCTTTTTCTTCGTTCGCGTCGGAAAACAGTAGACCGCCCGACCCGGGAGTCCACGGCGGACGAAGGCGTAGCGTTCGCGATTCTCCTCGGCGGCGGCGAGACGCCTTAAGAGGCATTTATTTCACTCCGATTCTCATCTTAGTGGCTAGGTAGGTAGGATTAGGGCGTTAGGCAGGCTACCCGGCGGTGGAGCGTTCGATACCGGCCGCGGCGGATCGTGTAAGTTTGCGGTGGCCGTGTGTTGTTAATTCGAAATTCTTTTTTTTGATTTTTTTTTCGCCAATTATTTATTTTATTATTATATTAATTCTTTTTATCCGTTGCCGCGTTTGGTTTGAACAATAATTGACGATTCTAAAAGTTTTAAACGTCTCACCACCCTGCTCGCGACGTATTCGGAATCCCAGCTAAATTACCTAGCATATATATATATATTATTATTACGTATTTATTATGTACCTAATTGTCCTTATTTCAGTATATGTTTATCGGACTACAATAAAACCACACGGTATATACACACCGGAAACATAAAAATATACGATTTAAGGTTTTAGTACACACGATTTCTACGAATTAACATGTTTAATACAGAATTCGTCGTTGTAAAGAAATGGCTCAAGTGCTATAGATTTAATTGTACATTTCATCTCGATAGGTAGTTAGGTAGGTTAAGGCGTAGGACATGTGTAGCACTATGGTAGGTGGTTCGATACCGGCAGAATCCGATGGATTGCGGAGGCCGTCTGAATAGCATGGCCGCCCGAAATCTCATTTTTTTTGCGTTTTTTTTCACGTATTTATATATTATTATTTTTAAAATGTATATTTTTATGGTTGATATATTACCGCAATAATTAACATTGTCTGCTATCTGACGCAGTTATATTTCAATTGTGTCATGTTACTGCGTTACGTTAGATTAAGGTAGATAAACGCATATAATGTACCTATGTATATACATTTATTTTTGTTGCTTTGCCGTTCTAACTTAGATTTTTTCTAAATATATAAAAAACTCTATTCTGATGAATAAATAAGGTTTTCAACACTTACATTTCAAACCAGCAACACATACACGCCCGGTGCATGGCCTACCTGACTATCTACTTGCATACGAGCGATTTAGACTCCCGCTGCATCCGATCCGCCGCAAGCGGATTGTCCGTTCGGGAATCGACTTTCTCCCGAGATGACTGATAGCTAGACACTCAAACTCAGAATCCGAATTCCCGATTTCAACACACACACTGGAGAACCGGACACACACGCCCGGTGCATGGCCTACCTGACTATCTACTTGCATACGAGCGACTTAGACTCCCACTGCATCCGATCCGCCACGAGCGGATTGTCCGTTCGGGAATCGACTTTCTCCCGAGGTGACTGATAGCTAGACACTCAAACTCAGAATCCGAATTTCCGATTTCAACAAACACGCTCGAGTACCGGACATACACGTCTTTGAATTGCCCACCTGGCTGGCTTTGTGGTACGATCGACTTGAATCGCCGGTCGATTTTCAGCGGCCGTGACTTACGACTAGACACTCTTCCGTGTTCAAAAATTACCGCCAGACCAGTGCTGCCAACGCGACGATACCCGACGACCCCGCGTTGCCGCCGCAGGCCAGATCGAAAAACCCAGCATCGCCGGAGGTGAAACGACGAAGAGCACCACCGCCCACACAGTCTTTCCGCCGCAGGCGGGATGACAAACTCCCGAAGTCTAGTTATATTATAATGTACTAATATAACAACCGGCAAAACACGACTAACGGGTAACAATGGAAACTGCCGCTTAGCGAATGACGGTAATCGAATAATCGATCATTATTTTTCGTGCTCCCGTCTGTAACATAACGGCTTTAACGACAAAGCGCGTACCTATGCGACAGATTACACTTTTACACACGATAAAATAATATATTTATTTTATAACGCTTTTACAGTCGTCCGTCGACAGTTGATCATCCAGTATAATATATATTGTTTTAAGTTTTTCCTCATTTTAAATCAATCTATCAAGTGTCTACGTTTATTTTTTTTGAAGCTATCTGCAGTTTAGTTATTTCGTTATAAGTTGTAACTTACAACTCGTTGCGCGTGTCTGCAGCAGCGATGATCACATCAGCTGACATGAGCGAGTCTGAAAAAAATGCGGATGTCAATTAGGTAAGAAGATTATTGTGAATAATTTAAATAGGTACGTACTTACCTATATATAAAATTAATTTATGGTGACTGTATCTATATATTAGCCATTATATATTATAATAATTATAGTGATGTTGTTTTCAATATTATATTACTATTATTACACTAACTTAAACCGCATTTTATATATAATATCTAATAAATATAATTTTATATATTACCTATTGTCTATTTGTACTCTTCACTATTATCTATTGAAATGCCTGTAAGATTTTGGTTTTCGCAGAGGACTATAATATTTATTATTATAGCTAAGTAACTAGCAATACCTATAGGTCCATTCAGTACTATCATTGATTATAAATACTATAGATAGCTCACTGGGCTATTTTTCGGCGGCGTACAATAAAACTCTCGGTAGATGGCGATAAGAATCAACATACTAATAAATTCGTATTTTATTACGGTCGCCATAACTATGTTGGAGTGCGGTGCGGGGATAACTGGTTTTTATCGTCACCCACGAGTCGGGGACAGTCGTCCTAATTGGGCGTATATCGATTCCGCCGATTTTATATCGATTCCGCCGGCTATTGATTCCGCCGGCTACTGTTTAAAATATCTACATATCGATTCCGCCGGCTATTAATTCCGCCGGCTACTGTTTAAAATATCTACGCATCGATTCCGCCGGCTATTAATTCCTCCGGCTATTGCTTATCCCTCCCTTATAAATGTATACAGTCCTACATAATATGCTTTATAATTAGAGCGCGGATTTCTATGCAATTGCATATTTGTTTCCTTTTAATATTTTTGGATTTTTGTCAGTATTCTCTACGAATCATCATAATTTGAAGCAAATGGTGAAATTTTTTTTTGCATATTTCTGTATATTTCAATGTTATTGCATATTTATTGCATATTGAAGCAAAAATTTAAAAAAATGTATAAAATAATATTTTGTCAAGTTGAAAACATTTATCAAATGATTTGAACGATAATAAAATTTCCAAGTTCACTTATTTAAAACATGTGTCCAAATATTACCAAAAGTAGTTACCTATATTTATATTAATACATTTAAGTTTTGAATTATGCAATTATTAACATTTATCATTTTATACAATTATTATTAACATTTTATACAATTTAGACTATACATTTTAATATTTTATAACAAGAGGGGGGAATAAACAGTAGCCGGCGGAATTAATAGCCGGCGGAATCGATATGTAGATATTTTAAACAGTAGCCGGCGGAATTAATAGCCGGCGGAATCGATATGTAGATATTTTAAACAGTAGCCGGCGGAATTAATAGCCGGCGGAATCGATATAAACCTTTTTTCTAAACAGGTAGTTTCGGCGGAATCAATAACTCCCCGTCCTAATTTACTACGGATATGATATGATTTAATATTAATGTACCCACCTTTACAATCCGTTGCATTGACGTGCACGGTGCCGATACAAACTAATAATAATTAAATAGATAGTTAATTAGAGCATATTTGATCGACAGATATTATTACTTATTCTTTTTTAAACATTATTACAATTTATTGTTGATTTTTTTGATTTATTCCAGGTATACACCATTAATTATTGCTGGAATAAAAATAAAATATATAGGTACTTCATAGTAATGAAATTATTACATATTTACCTATATTAAAAATATCTTATTTTTTATTGAAACAAATTTGAATAATATTGTAATATAATAATAATAATAATAATAATAATAATAATAATATAATATTATGCACCAGAAAATGTTTTTAATCGTGTCATAAACATAGATAATAAAAAATACAAATAAATAAAGACCATACAGGTCAACATAAATTAGTTGGAACTTTTGCTACTTGCATGGTTTTTCTTTGAACTACATAATAATATTAAATTTAATACTGACAATTTTATAAAGATGTATTGATAGGTAAATTAACAAAAATAAATATACCATTTACTGATGTTCAAATATTCGTAATTTTGGAATCTTTTTAACCGAATTTTGTATCTGTTTTTTTTGCCATTTACATTCTTTGAATATTCGAATAGTTAGTAATAGATTAATCATATAGTCTACATGCTGCTGACAAGGGAAATTTTTAAAGTCAGGCATATAGTTATTTAATTTTGTGAAAATCATTTTTTTCATTATTGATACAATTTTAACTTCACTTTTTATATTTTGAAAATGGCTTTCAAATATTTTCAAACTAATACGACATACATTTATTTGCCAATTAGATGGCATTTTTAAGCCTCCGGTGCTTAGTGGATCAATATTTTCGAAAGTTTTATATAAAATTAACATTTTATTCTGATCAATGTCTTCTTTGTCAGTTAACATAATACTTTTACAATATGTACAATTAAAATTATCAACACAACGCTTAGCCAAATACCCCGCGAAGTATGTAATTGAACAATCCTCTAAAGTTGTTTTGGTATTTTCGATTTCTGGTTCGGATTCTGACGAAGACGAACTGGATGTTTGAAACAATATATTACTATTATTATTTTTATATTTTTCTGCTGGTTCCGATAATTGGAGATTTATGTTAGTTTGGTTTTGCGTCAAGTCTACATCGTTTAATATGTCTACAGTTAAAAAATCGTCTTGATCTAACTCACAATTACATTTTTCTGACGCCTTCATTAAAGAAAAAGAAGAAATACTTGCAAAGCAAGTGCGAAACATTCTGGCAGTCGGGTTCCTTGTATATCCGTTTTTTTGTCTCACTATAGAAAACATATTTTCTAATGAGTCCTGATTCAGTCTGTTAATAAGAAGTATTCTTTATTATTATTTTGTGGTTGTATGTTATTTTCAAAATCTAATAATTCCGATTCATACAAATTAAGTATAGATGTTAATGACCAAATCATACCCTTAAAACACGGTGGTATTGAAACTTTTTTGTCCTTGTGACTAATTTTTTTAGCGTCTTGAAATTCTGATATTGTTTTTTTAATAATTTCAAATATTTGTTTATTGTTTGGGCTCAACGGTCGTCTGTTTAGATTTATATCATATAAATTTTTACTGTTGCAGGCATCAAATGCGTTATTTATTAAGAGTAAAAAGTCTGCTGTATCTTTTGCCGTATTTGATCTCAACTCTTCCGTTTGAATACATGTTTTAATTGCAGCCGATACACTATTACTAAAAATTTGAATCGCTAATTTACAGGACATCTTTTGAAAAGGATTTGGAAAAATATGTGCAGGTGTCAGTTTACACATTGCCCTGGCTGTATTATTTTCCATATCAATTTCATACGTCTTAATTACATCGCCAAAAGATATTATTTTATTTTTAATCTGTATATTTCCCGTTATTAGATTATTTCTTAAACTTTTTATTAAATGTGGTATATCATATAAAAGATGGATTTTTTGACCGTGTATTTCAGTTATGGGATTTACTTCAGTGCCACCGAGAAGCGTAAACAATTTTTGGTTTTGTGTCCCTTGGTCACACACAATAGCTGTCGGTAGTAATCCGACGTCAAGTATACATTTAACACTTTCTTTTATTAAAATACTTAAATTATTCCCATTAACTCCGTTATTAGCCAAAAAATAACATAATGGGAATTTCCAATTTTTGTACAGTCCTCTAACCATAATGACCAGTGCATGTTTAGCTACTTTTGATGTACGACCAAGGGGACCCAAATCTTCAAAACCTTCAATTAAATCTATGGATTTATTATACTCAATGCCTGTCATTATTGATATCTCATCGTGTAAAATAATACATTTTTTATCACTTTCAGACATATCTGACACTTTCAATTTTATATGATATAAGTACTCCTTGTTAAAACTGGGAAGAAAATGTATAGATTTTAACCATCGGCGCACGGTACTTTCACCAGGTAAAACTATACCACTTTTTCGCATATATTTATATGTCGAAGGTGATTTATAGAAAATTGACAATGCGAATTTTTTTTCTGCACTAGACCAAGGTTTGCGGTTTTTATGTAGCATTTGCATAGTTATAAGAGCTTTAGAATTAATGGAATGAAATTGTGACTGGTTAAGAAATTTTTGAATACTTACGTTTTTAGTAATATTTTTGTTGTTTTGTTTTCTTAAACACTGAATTATAGTGCGTTTTCGTTTTAGTTTTCTTCTCATATTATTTAATTTTTCTTGAAGCATTTCATTTCTTTTTATGATTTTTGATGGACTTGTTAAAAAATTGACAATTTTGGGCTTTTTAATAGGACTTGGTAAGTGAATAAGTTCCGATACGTATGATTTTGTATTTGGTGTGATTTCTGACTCTGAGTTATCATTAAATATTAATTCTGAAGTTGGAGTGTGAATTATTCCTGTCCGGTATTTACGCTTTGGTGTCAGTACTTTTAGTATTTCTGGTGTAGGTGTATTACAATTTTGAGTAAAAGTATCTACAAAAATAAATAAATATTGATTGGTATTCGTATTTGATAATTAATTATAATAATAATTTATATTTATATTTATATTTTATAATAATAATTAAAATATTATAGTAAATAGTCATTATTTGAAAATAATAATATTTTATTGTGTTTAGGTACTAATTAATATTAAAATCAATTTCAGTTCTGAACGGAGATGAATGTACTGCAGATGTTTTGACGAAAAAACTAATGTTTACCGTAAAGTCACATTAATGATTATATGGGTATTAAAAGTTAAAATGTTAAAGTTATTGGATAAATACAATTCAGTTAATTAATTATTTTTCCTAATACAAGGCTCCGGAGTCTGGGTATATTGTTACAATAGTAGTTGAAAAATATTAAAAATCCGTAGTCACAATTTTTTTTTAAATGTCAATTATCAATGTGTTTACTATCATAGATATTTCAATTTTAGACACGAGTTGCAGTTAAAAATAAACCGAACAACAAATATACGCAACTCGGTTAATGCGGACGAACGAATCCTTATGTGGAGGGAATATTTTCGATACCTATTTCATTACAATTTTTCGGAGATTTATGCACATTGGTTAGTTTACAATAATTATTTATACAACAATGCACAGTATTATTATTATTTTCATTGAGTTGTTTGAGGGCTTATTCTAAAATAAAATTTGTCATAATATAAACATTTGGTAAACATTTAAAGTATCTACGGTTATTAGTTTGTTTGAATTACAAGTTACAACAAAATAAGAAAATCGTTCCATGATAAATTGTTTGTTAACGGGTTAAGATTAACTAATTTAACCTAATTTACGGGTAAATATTCAACGTCATAAAAATTTGATCTTCAAACGCTCATAAAAAATTAAATTGACTTTCCAGCAAACTTTTTTCATACAGTTTGTTACACTCAAAATCGTAAACATGTACTTATTCTAAGCACAGAGCTTTGAAAAATGATGTATTTTTTCAAAAAATAGGTAACTTATGTTAATAATTTGAGTGTATATAATTTTATAAACTACTTATTAAAGTTTAGTTTTGTTTTTTAGATTCTGAGCGGAGCATGAATGTATTGATTTTACAATGATGTGTTTTTTTTTTATTTTTTTTTAGATTCTGAGCGGAGCGATGAATGTATTGGTTTTACAATGATGTGTGTTTTTTTTTTTATTTTTTTTTTTTTTTTTATTTTTTTATTTATTTTATTTTTTATTTTTTTTATGTCATCACGTTTTAGGACAGAAAAATGCTTCGATTTTCTTCAATAGTACCTTTTCTGATAGGAAAGTGAATCTAGTTGGTACTTTGGGGGGTCAAAAGTTAAAATTTCCCAGTAGTTTTCATGAGCGCCTGGAAAAACAAATGAAAAATTAAGGGAAAAACGGGAATTTTTACGGAAAACCAATTTTCGACAAAATCGATTTTGGTTTTTGGTATAACTCTAAAAGAAATGAACGTAGAGACATGAAATTTTGACCGAATATTTATATAAGCATTTTCTACACACCATAGCATTTTCAAAATATTCTGACTTATTTTGAGCTGTTAACGGACATTTTCAGTTTCCAATTTTTTTAGTTTTTTTTTCTATAAATGTCAATAAAATTTTATTTGTAGGGTAAAAAATCATGAAAATTTAATAGTAGGCTTCTAATATATAGTTTCAAAGGCAGATGAAAAATATTAAAAATCCGTAGTCACAATTTTTATTTATAACTAATCAAAGTTCAAATTCTGACAAAATACGTAAAAATGACGAAAATGTGCAATTTATTTTGAGTTAGAAATTCATAAAAATTTTTCCTTTTAAATCTAAGATTTGAAAATGTAATACAAGATTCCTCATAGGTTTGCCTAATTTTATCAATAAAAAAAAGTTTATAAGCAAGTCATAATAAATTTTTATGGGCATTTTAAGTTCAAATTTGTACAAGATTAGATATT
This sequence comes from Nasonovia ribisnigri, assembly GCA_027563435.1. Lineage (NCBI taxonomy): Eukaryota > Metazoa > Arthropoda > Insecta > Hemiptera > Aphididae > Nasonovia > Nasonovia ribisnigri. The sequence goes on along the minus strand of JANEHU010001394.1, from coordinate 13,484 downwards.
CACTCGATTTCTCATTTAGCGATTTTTTTATTTTGTTGCAATTCAAAAAAAAATAACTGTAGATGCATGAAAATTTCACTGAATGTTTATATCAGCTATTTCTATACACCATCTAATTTTTAATATATTTTGACTGTTTTTCAGCTTTTTACGGACGATTTCAATTTTCAAATTTTTTAGTTTTTTTTTCTATTAATATCAATAAAATTTTATTTGTTGGGCCAAAAATAATGAAAATTTAATACAAGGCTCCTGATATATTATTACAATAGCAATTGAAAAATATTAAAAATACATAGGCACACATTTTTTTTATAAGCATTTAAAGTTCGAATTTTGACAAAATTCATCAAAATCTCGAAAATTATCAATCATTGTAATTAAACAACTATAAAATGGTCAGTTTTTATAACTAAGGATTGAAAATTTAAAATAAAGATTCTAATAAATAGTACATACTGTAAACAAAAAATCTAAAAAATATATAAACACAGTTATTTTTACAGACATTTTAAGTTCAAATTTGGACGAAATTACATATTAAAATCAATTTTAACGAGTAAAAGTATATATTATAATATTTTTCTAGCATCACTGATAATTTTAGGTTAATAATTAAATAATATGAATAATATTAATTCAACTTAGCAGCTACCGTAAATTAACAATATCAATATAATTTAAAATATCCTAGACTGACATACCGTCTCCGCTCAGAATCGTTTTTCGTATACAATGATATTATATCATTGAATTCAAATTTAATACCATCCATTATAGTACAGTGACCTACTTGTAGCCTACTGTACAGCGGAGCGACATCCACTTGACCCCCTTTTTTTTTTTTTATACTAGCAGTACTAAATTGATTTATTTATTTAGATTATTATTTGTCATACTTAGTATTTTTTACACTAATTAATTATATTAATTATTTAAAGACATAAGCAGTGGATATTTATAATATGTTAGATCAATAGATCAGTCGATTTTGGTTATCCCATATCACTGTATCAGTAAATCCGCGAAAACGCTAAGGATCTCGGATTGACCGTCGAGTGCTCAACGTACGCTCTGTGCGCAGGATATCATGCTGTATTACTATAATGATAGAAACAGTGTAGAATGGATATAAAGCATAGGCGCGTAGTAGATCATGGAATGATGTGCCTCTCCCAAAATCGTTGTGCCACCGCCTACCAGACGTGACTACTAGCGATTACAACGTTACCCGACCACACTAACCACGCGACTACAGCGCCTTATAGCGTTACCCGACTCTTACCGTGCCGTTGAAAAACCGCTCAGTGAACAATCTATAGTATTTATAATCAATGGTACTGTGGCGATTGCGACGTCGTATCACCACTTACGCTAGCGCGCACATACACGTCCTAACCTATAATTATTCGTACTCGTTGTAAACGTTTTATTTGTATGTATTTTACTTGGCTGTGTATTATTATTATTATTATTATTTTTGTTGTTTGTATCGTCTTTGATCGCACGGCGACGCGCCTCCATCACTTTTTCTCCCGCCTCGCGCGCCGATCTTTTTCCGCCGTTACGGGCCGCAAGCCACGCTCGGGTGCTCGACCGTTTTCACTTTTGTTTTCTCGCCCGCTCGAGACGCAGCGTCCGCACGTAATACAAGTTTAACGCACGACCAAAGCTCCGACGAGACCACGTTTCTTGACCGTTCGTCTATTTTTTTGTTCCGTCGTCGCGATTGGTTTTGTTCCGTCCGCGCGAGCCTTTATTATTATAAATATTTATTGTATGTAATTGTGCAGCATTTCTTTTCCACAATATATTGATGTACGATTTATTTTGTTAAAGCACTTAGTTTGAGTTTGTTAATTGAACCTTAATCCTAGTCTAACGTTTAGTAGTGTTCTACCGGCCGCCGTTGCACGCTACGGCACCCGGTTTCGACCTTCATACCGGTAGACACTACAGTACTATATAACATTAACATTAATATAAAATAATGGTATATACCAGATATTTTTATAATTGCTCTTTTTAAAACTGCAGTATTTATTACCTATATGTTTAATTTTTAAGGAAAATTTTGAAGGGAGCATATATAGGTATATGATATATTATAAATAGGTATATATATATATATATATATATTAACTATAAAATAAGTAGCCAGTAGGTGAAGTTGTTATTGGTTAAAAGTTTGACTCTTATTAGCCTTTATAAGGTAGGTATTGGATACTTCGGTTGAATCAGCATTATTTGTTGAGTGTAAGGTATATAATGAAGGTTAGGTTCTTAAAAAAAAAATACCTACATAATAATTATTATAATTATTATAACTTATTCAGCTGTTTCTTATATAAGTTATATATTATATTTTAATATGATTTTATTTCAGTGGTTTGTTGTATACTTTCTTAATGATAGTTTGCATGGTGCTGATGCAGATTATTCAGTGATACCAAAATCCTGGTTAACTGTAGTTGATCAAAAGTATTTTTGCAAATGGCCCAAAACAAAAAAAGTTACTACAAATGTTTTACACAAAGGTGAACATTTACCAGAAAATACATATAATTTATTCTCGGTTAATTTATGTTTCAACGGAGTTCCATTTGGTAAATATTAAAGTATTATACCTTGTAACTGTTGAAGATTTTAACAACCTAATATTACACCTAATTATTATATAATACTTCCATTGTAGATAATTTTGAAATAGCTCAAAGGAAACTACAAAATATTATGGATTCTGAGTCAGAATCTGGTATAGTTAATTTAGGGAGAGGCAAAAGAAGAAAAACTAAAGCATCTCATTTTGATGAATTGCTTTCAGATAATGGTAGGCATTTAAAAATAAATATCCGTTCATATGATTTTAATGCATAGATTTAATTTGTTAAGAATCAGATGATGGATCTTCAAAGAATATTGTTGGAAACGTGTTCAATATTAATTCTCAGCAAAATCATAAAACAAAGAATGATTTAAAGATTCATGATTTTTATCAAAATTTAAATGTTTCTCCTGTACATGACGAGGTAGATAAGTTTGTATAGTTTTTTACAATGGAAAAATATGTTTTAACATTTATTTTAAAATATTTTTAGGCGCCAAAATCTTATACTATTTTAACACCCAAGTCAAGTCAATCAGGATCATCAATAATTAATAATCGTCAAATGATTGTACATAATAGCAAATATGATAACAATCCATCTCATGAAACTAACATTTTTTCAGATTCTACTACACAGTTCGCACCTAGTACATCTAATACATCTCATTTAGTTGGAAAAGGTTAACTTTAAATTTATTAATAACTACTCTACATTTCATTGAAACTTATTTTTTATAATTATCTTTATTATATTACCGAGTTATTTGCTTCATCTCATTTACGAACAAACATTTCTCATGAAAATTGTTATTCCCAGGCCAGATATGATGATGTACCAGAAGTTACCAGTCTTAACGCATCTATTGCATCTCATCAAAAAGGTTTCTTTTTAATGTATTAACTTTTGTTTAGGTCTGATGCATAAATTATTAAATAATAAATACAATTTAAAATAGTAATAATTTGTATTGCCTGTAATTTTTAACCTTCGCAGTGCCTGCAATTACATTGGATGACATTTATAAAGAAGTAGTTAAACAAAATATGTATTATGAGAGTATTAACTCAAAACTGGATATGCTAAGTCTGCAAATAAAAAAACAAGAAGTTAGTAAGGACTATTCTATTGAAGATTTTAACGAAATAATACAGTACATTCCTTTGAATTCGGTTGACATGCTTAATAGTATTGAACAAAAAATTAATGATGATAGTGGCTTATTCAATACTAAAATGGTAAAATTATATGTTATAAATATCATAAGCCTTAGTCTTTTAATATTAATTAGTATTAACTATAATAATGTCTGCATTTGATTACTTCATACATGTAGAAAGCTTATATAAGTGTTACTGGAGGAACATGTTGTAAAAATCATATAAGAAGAATTTTGCCTAAATTGTTCACCGATTCATTTGCAATTCATTGTTCGTGGACAGGTCGTGGTCAAGATGGAAACCTAAAAATCTGCGATTTAGCTTCAACAAAATTGTTGAAAGGTACTTGGTGATATTAGTAAAAGTGTAAATATATTTTTCTGTTTACATTTAATTTTGTTTTGTGTTTAGAAGTAATAAAAATAAAACAGAATTCCACAGGCATAGAATTTTAAAAGGTAGTTCAGGACTGGTTTAGGACTTCAAAGACACGGTTTGATCGTGCTAAAAAAACACCATAATGATTCTAAAAGGTTATAATACTCATCTACCTATATAGTTATTTTAATAGTATTTTATAATAATAGTAACAATAATATTATGCAACAACTCACTAATTAAGTTATATTTGTGTATTTATTATTTTGATTAATAATATAATATATTAATTTGAAATTTCAGACTATAAAACCTTCTATAAGACGCGTTAAAGAAATTGGATTACTTTCAAAACGACAATTTGGCCGCCGTCTTTTAAAATTTTCATCAAAATTACCAAAACATTCTGATGTACAACTTCTGCCTCAGAATGACCTTACTGAAAATATAAATGTTGAAGCTTATGTACCAGATCAAGTTGACAATACCATCTTTCAATCAAATCCTCAAAATGATATAGATGAAAATGCTTCAGAATTATGTCCAATTTATGAACATCAGCCCATCACAGATCAAACTTCAATTATTGATCAGGTACGGAATTGGGCTGTTAAATTTAATGTCACACATAACTGTGCCAATAGTATGTTAAATATTTTAAGATCTCAACAAATTGATATACCAAAAGATATAATAACTGTTCTTAGAACTCCTAAAACCCATTTACAGACACCTATACAGAATGGGTCTTATATCCATTTAGGGTTTGATGATATGGTATTTCCAATTATTATTAAACATTTTAAATTTATAAAAGATTTAAAAATTCTTAAATTAAGTTTAAATATTGATGGACTGCCATTGTCAAAATCTTCAAAGAGCAATGTGTGGCCTATTTTACTATCAATTATAAATGTCCCTGAGCTTCAAAAAATTGTAATTCCAGTAGGAATTTACCACGGTTTAACAAAAAAACCTGGTTCTGTACAAGAGTTTTTAGATCCATTTATATCGGAATTAAAACTATTAATTAATGACGGTACTAATATTTGTAATCAAAATTTTGTTTTTGAGTTGGATCAAGTAATATGTGATGCTCCGGCTAAAGCGTTTGTACTTAATGTCAAAGGACATAATGCCTACTTTGGGTGTAATTCTTGCATTGTCGAAGGAGATTCAATTGAACACCGAATAGTTTATTTAGAATTGAATTCACCATTAAGAACTAATCTTTCTTTTAGAAATCGTGATAATGATGATTATCATAAAGGACTTAGTCCGTTTGAAGAACTTCCTATTGATATCTGTAATGTTTTTGTAATAGATTATATGCATAATGTCTGTCTTGGTGTAATGAAAAGACTATTACAATTTTGGGTTAAGGGTAAAAAAGATGTAAGACTAACTGATCAAGATCAAGAAATATTTTCTTGTGATTTAAAAAATTTAAAAACATTTGTCCCTTCTGAATTTTGTAGATTACCGAGAAGTTTGGATTGTATAGAATTTTGGAAAGCTACCGAATTTCGCTCGTTTTTATTATATTCAGGCCCCATAGTTTTAAAAAATCGTTTGAGTAAATTGCAGTACTCTCATTTTATGCTTCTTCATTCAGCTATCAAAATATTAATTTCAGAAAATACATGTCAATTGTATAATACTTTAGCAAAAGAATTACTATTTAAATTTGTTAATGACTATTCAAATATATATGGTTATACTTTCATTACATATAATGTACATACATTAATTCATCTACCAGAATGTGTGAGATGTCATGGGTCCCTTGAAAATGATAGTGCTTTTAAGTTTGAAAATTATTTACAAGAGTTTAAAAAATATATAAAGTGTTCTAGATATCCTCTGAAAGAATTATATAATCGTATAAATGAAAAACAAAGTGTAGATAATGAAGCAAATAATTATGTACAATATCCTTTACTTATTAAAGACATTTTTGATTGCAGTTATCCTAATTATAACTCATATGCAAAAATGTTATTATTTAATTGTTTTTTGATTAATATAAATTCATTAAAGGACCAATGTTTTATGTTATCAAATAATAACATTGTGGAGGTAAAACACATTTATCAATGTATGTCTACTAAAAGTATAAAGCTACATGTTTCTCAATTTTTAAATCATGTCCCATATTTTAAAATACCTATAAGCTCAAATATATTGGGTACATTTTTAGTCAAAACAAATTATTATACAGATCTATATGAAATCTCTCACACTGATATTATGTATAAATTTTACAGGATACCAATTTCAGCAAACGAAGCTATTTTTTTTAACTTTATGCCACAATACATTTTAATAAAATTCTTAAGTATCCCCCAAAAAACGTATGTAATTTTAAAAACATTTTTTTTTATATTGATATGCATATAAATCTAGATAGTATTACCTCGTATTCATAAAAAGTATTATGTTATGGTATATAACAAATGTTTATATTTTAAAAAGTATTTGTTTTATGGTTTTTTTTTTATTAATTATTATTATGAAATGTATACTATTTTAAGTATCTTGTCATGTATTCATAAAATATATTTTGATATGATATGTATCAAACGTTTATGTTTTAAGAAGTATTTGATTTATGTTTTTTTTTTATTAGTTATTACTATGATAATGTTAAGTATATCAATAGGTTAAATTGATATTTTTATTATAAAAGATTGATGAATACATTCAAAAAGTATTTGTAAAATGTTATATGTCATTTACTATATGAATACTATCTTGTAATAAGTAGTTAGAATAAGATTTCATAAATAATAAATTTAATTTCAATTTTCTTAAAGCTTCCGTGTTTATATTATTAAATATATTATTGCTTTATCAAGCTAGTATATATTTCTCAACTGTTAAATCATGGATATTGTATATTCATATAATATAATAATATTATAATTAAAGACCGGATTTTGCATAAAATGCATGTTGCTATTTTCAACATCATATACATGCAATCAATGAGTGTCAACAAATCATTACTTGATTGATTAAATATCAAAATTTTATACTGCATATTATTGCATATTCCGACGTTAATGCATGTTCTACATATTTTTGCATATTTTAACAAAAACCGTACAAATATACACGATACAACTAACAATCCAAAAAGGTATTGAGCAAAAAAACACAGATCATAGGTACGTTTATATAAAATAATATCAAATATTTTACGTCTCAAAGAATATTCAGACGCTAAAAATAGTTTCATAGGTTGGTTGTACGGTTTATAGTGGGGACATGGCTTTACCTATTTTAACAACACACTTTGATAACTTATTGTTTTTCTAATTAACTTACTACCTTCAATTGTTCGAACGTTTTTCCTATTTATATCACTAATGTATCTACTATTTAATTTTAATAAAATATTTATTACACTAAATCAAAGCTTAAAAATTAAATTACAATTTAACAAAAAATTACATATTTGTACTATATTATACATGTTACTTTTGTTTATGAAAAATGTAATAAAATTAATAAATAATCATCACTGCAAAATTAAAATCAAATAGAAATTTTATTTTGCATGTTTTGCATTTTTTCCTTGCATATTTTGACTTTTTTTAGTGCATGTTTGCATGCATATTTACAATTTAAAATGCATATAAATCCGGTCTTTAATTATAATATATATAAGAGGTATAAAATACTAGTCATATACTCAAATATAGTGCCAAACTAATTCATATATAAAATGTAATAATTAAAAGAAAAAATGAAAATATTCATGCATGACAAATAAGATGTGTGTTAATACTGCAACATTTATTTTATGTTTATCAGTAACAGAACTGTGATAAAATGTAAAATCATTTATTTTACATAACAGTTAATCAGCATAGGTTTATAAACAAGAAACGTTTTTTCTATGTTTCAATAATATATAACTAAACCAGTAAAATATATGGTATATTAAATATTCCATTTAAATGGTTTCGTTATGTATTGTAGGACCTTAAAAGAAACTCTCGAAAGTATGTTTTTGAAACTCGGCATAACTGGTTACTGGAGCATTTAATTTATGTTTTGAAACACTATTTAGCAACAGTTCCAGGTTCCAACGCTACATCAATTTGATGTATTTGAAACAGCCCAATGCACAGTGGGGTTCTAATCAGTTTACGTTATCGGTTAATAATAAATATAAATCGGCATTATTTTTAGAACAGTATAGTACATGATATTATTATGGTGTGTGCGTAATGTACATACATTTTATATACTAAAAAAATATCTTAAAAATTATCATTCAACATTACATAAATCGGGTAGACCTGAACACATGGTATACTACACGAAACGCGGTTTCGTCGGAATACCGTGCATATTATTACATTAAGGGGTGCGTTCGAAAATTCAACTCTAGTTAACTCTATAAAAAAATAATTACCCAACGTCGTTCGGGAACGCAGAGTTAACTCCCCACTACCGTTCGGTAACGCCGAGTTGTTGGACTCCGGGTTAACTCTTTGACCCCGAAAAAATAGGTAGGTTGTTTTAACTCCACTGATAATGATTATTATCTATGCAGATAACAAAAACAATTTTCCCGCTAAATACGAAATACCGCTCCGGTTAGTCGAGTACTCAAGTCGACTTAACCCTCTGCCGTGCGCTCATGCGGCATCCGTGCCGCACTTTTTGAAAAAAACGCGGCAACTTTCTTAAATTTCAGTATACCCGATTGAGACGCATGGTAACTTTAAGTTATTGAATAAGACACAAGATGGCGTAAGAGTCGGCTAACAGTCATATCGCGTTTTATCACTATTCAGTATTGAAGTTGACGTGTGTCAGTTTACGGCACGCGAGCCGCTGAGCGCATCAATATACTTTGTAATTGCGGTACAAACCACCGCAGTGCGCACAAAAATGTAAGTATTTTTTATTATTTTTTTTTTTGTACATTTTCATAAATTCCTATGTTTATTTATTTCGGTATTTAAGTTCTTAATTGTAAATCTGGTATTTTTATATTCGTCATGAATCTAATTTTTTTAATTTATTTTTTTTCAGGGCACAGAGGTACACTGCATCCGATGATATTCTTTAGTGTTTGCAAGAGTTTTCTGACGAGGATTTTTTAGAGGACGACAATGATGACGACATTGACTATGAACCTGAATTTATTGAACAGGATGACTTCACCAGTGACTCTAAACAATCATTATTTGATGAGAATAATCTACCCGCTGGTGATGATGTAAGTGATGACGATTATTTTTTTTATGTGGGTAAGGATGGTGAAACGTTGTGGATCAGTAACTCTGATGCATTGAACACAACCAGACGTAGAACCAGAGCCAAAAATATTGTAAAAATTTTCCCAGGACCTAAGGGTTCGGCTAAAAATACACGTACTCCTCTTGATGCCTTTTCGAAAATTATCTCGCCTGATATGGTTGACCGTATTGTTACGTACACAAATATTTACATTATGAAAACTCTTGCGCTAAACGTTGCATTACGAGCAGAAAAGGGAGAATAGCCACGACAGAGGAATTTTAAATCTACTTCTAGAAACGAAATCATGGCATTGATAGGTGTTCTTTTTTTACTCGCCATCAAAAAAGGTAATCGTGCAGACATAGTTGAGCACTAGCAGTCAGATGGTACAGGATTAGTGATTCTCAGGGCCAATTTCAGCTATAGGCGATTTTTATTTTTGCTCAGATCGCTTCGCTTGGATGATGTAACTGATAGGAAAGATCGTGAGAAAACTGACAAACTAGCTGCAGTTCGAGAATTTCAATCAGACTTTGTCAAAAATTGTTAGAATTCCTATAGTGTCGGAGAGTTTGTCACGGTAGATGAAATGCTCGTCGCATTTCGTGGAAGGTGTGGGTTCATCCAGTATATGCCACAAAAACCGGCTAAATATGGTCTCAAATATTACGCACTTTGTGACAGCAAAACATTTTACACCTATAGCCTTGAACTTTACTGTGGTAAGCACTTGGTTGGGCAATATGGTAATAATTCTAACAAACCTACTGTGAAACTGTTAATTGAACCAATAAAGAATTCTAATCGCAACCTAACTACTGACAACTACTACACAAGCTATCCGCTGGCTGAACACCTTTTACAGGTAGGATTGACACTGTTGGGCACTATGAAAAGAAATAAAAGAGAAATACCTCCCGAATTCATATCGGAAAAAAACCGCCAAGTTGGATCCAGTTTGTCAGGTTTCCAAAATGACATGTCATTGACAAGCTATGTGACGAAGAAAAAAAAATGCATGATAATTTTGTCAACAATGCATGACACGGTGGACATCGACCCAGACACCCATAAACCTGAGACCATTATAGACTACAATAGCACAAAAGGAGGTGTCGATTCGGTAGACCAAATGTGTTCAACATACTCAACATCTAGAAAAACTAGGCGTTGGACCATGGCGGTATTTTTTTGAATCTTAGACATTGCGGGTATAAATTCCTATAAGATATATCTAGCAAATAATCTCGAAAACAATATCAGAAGAAAGGAATACCTGAAGACTTTGGCTATATCGTTGATGCAAGAACATTGGAGAGAACGAGCTTAGATTTGGGGCCTTCCAAAAGATGTTCTCACTTTTCTTTCCGATTACAAAAAACCGACTGTTGAAATAAATAAAGATACTCGAAAAGGATATTGTTATTTATGTGGGTCACATAAAAATAATAGGACAAACACTGCTTGTGAAAAATGTCATAAAAATGTTTGTAAAAATCATCGCCAACAAAGAACTGAATGCAGTAGGTGTTTTGAAGATGAGGATTTATCATCATGATGACTAATTTTTCAACATATATATTTTTATTTATAAGTACGCACACAGCGTTTGAAAAGTTTTTGTTTATTTTAACCTAGAATATTTCTTAGTTTAAAAGTTTGTATGATCTTTTTTGTTATTTTTCTTTAAGAGGACGTCTCACCCGCATGTGTTGTTTCCGTCTTACACACGTACGACATAGCAAATGTTCGTTCGCTAGTTTCAATAGGGTATTGTCAGTTTTTATATTAGAGTGAATTGACCTATTATCAAACTTTTAGGTAACAACATTTTATGTGTTCTCTCGTTGGTTTTTTACGATATTTTAATTTTTACGTGAGTTATGAGCATTTTAAAATATTAATACTTTACATACCCATATCTCACTTAAAAATTGAAATATCGTAAAAAACCAACGAGAGAACACAGATAATGTTATTACTTCAAAGTTTGATAATAGGTCAATTCACTCTAATATCAAAACTGACAGCACCCTATTGAAACTAACGAACGGAAATTTGGTATGTCGTACGTGTGTAAGACGGAGACAACACATGCGGGTGCGACGTCCTCTTAATAAGGGTTATCAAAATAAATACATTTTACACTTTGTTTATATGTTCTATTATTATATATATACCATCAACCGTAAAAAGTTCAAAATTTGGACTTGAAACAAAAAAAATTAAAAATTTTTAAAATGCGGTAAAAATGCCGCCGGGCGCATTACCATGTGATATTGATGGGTGCGCCTGGCAGAGGGTTAAGCTAGACAGCCTATACACTGCGCTAACACTTTTAAGTTTTAACTACTGTGATTCTGTATTATAGGTATTCGACTTATAATTAGTACTATTGTCTATTACAATTTACATTCTTAACATGATCATCACAGTTGAATTCAAAGGACAAGAGCATCAAGTCTTTGTAGCTGATGAAATGTATACTTTTTTAATATAGAATATAGTATTATTTAATGTACTAGGTATATGACATGCAAATATAATTATTGTGTTTTGAAAATTATGTATTTTTTATGTAATATGGGAAATAATAATAAATCAATAAATGTATCATAAGATTAGATTAATTCACCAAGATTTAATATACAAAATTGTTATCTTTCTATATTAGATGCAGAACAGTTAAACAAATATATTTTACATATACTGAAAAACAATATGTTGAAACCGACCGATAAATTCACACTTCAAGGTGCCCGGAAGTCAAGTTCTTTGTTTGACACAACATTGGAAATAGATGATGAACACATAGGTAATAATAGATTAATTATAATAATATATTCAGTGTTATGTTAACAAATTATGTAATGTTTTAGGGAGACCATTTTTAAAAACGTATCCTTAGTACAAACATTTTAATAACTGAAAAACTACTAGTTCAAATTATTAATTTAATAAGTATCTACTTACCAAATAGAATTTAATTATTTTTTTTTTAGGTAATTCAGTCCTCTTATATTTTCGTTAAACACTGCAGGCAATCGTTCCTAGAAAAACAACCTTAAATATTTTGGCATCAAAGGCAACTTATCCCAGCCTTTTAACAAGACGATACACTGCATATATTTTATAATCATAAAAAAAAAACCAATTATATAATAATATATCAATATCATAAATTACTGAAAATATTGATATTGGGAAAATTATTGTAGAGCCTATTGCTGATGAGTGATGACTTTGAAGAAGATCATAACAAAAATCCAGAGGCTTTGATAAACACAGGTAAATCATTATTATTTATTTATTTGTTAATAGTATAACAACATACAACAAATCAATATTACATTAAAATTAACAATTAACATTTCCCCAATAAGAATAGCTTGTGGTTGGAGGATGGTACTTTAGCTTGTTTGACAAAGTATACCACAAATTCTAGTACGATGACACCTAGAATCCAAGTATGATCTAAATATGCTAAGAGCTACTAGTGTATTCTATATTTTTAATTAAAATTGGATGATCCACAATTTAATGCTTTTTATATCTAAAAAAGTTATTTATATCTAGTTATTTTTATAACTAGAAATTTACCAATATAATCTGTAACTGTAACAAGTGCTGCATCATTCGTTGATTTATTTTTCATAAACCCAAATTGATTTCTTGAAAAAAATTATATAGATGTAGATAACGTTAAAGAAATAGGACTGTAATTGTTCTTTTTTCTCACCTTCTTTGTGTAATGGAATTTATTTTTTAAAAAGTGTAGGATAAACTTTATTTAAATTATTAATTATAGTGGAATGAGTTTCCTCATTTATAACTTTTCACCTTTTTTGAACATCACTTCCAACACTATTGATATTACTATTAAAATAGTTATTTCTTGCATTTTATATTAGTAATTGCAGCAAATTTCTATATTTGTTGTTGAACAATGCAAAGTTACAATCAAAAGAATGTTTATTTTTGATGGTATGAAGTTTTTCTCTACCTACATCTAATTGGTACTAAACCTCTATTGTGGTCTAGTTTTTAATTTATGATTATTACTTATAAGTTAAATGTG